>CAODLS011323079.1:0-16228 GCA_948243855.1 Flueggea neowawraea | reverse complement strand
TCTTAATTTTGAGTTAAAATAAAAAGCATCAAATTATTTTTTTATTCTAATTCTTATTTATTTTTTATTTAAGAAGAAAAATAATCATTGTTACGGGTTTTACATTGGTTTTTTCTAAAAAAAGTAAGACAACCAAGATTATTGACTTTCAAAATAGCAAATTATAATTAAACATTCAAATAAAGAAAATATGTACAATTACAAAATTTAGAAAAAATTAATGTAAATTTACTAAATATTAATTAGTTTCGGTTTCGTAGTTTGGAAAATTTTATGAGATTTTTTTTTAAAATATTTTATTTATTATTTTATACTCAACATAAACTTTTATTTGAACCTTTTGTTATATACATTAAAATTAAAAATGTATATTTCTTAAAAATAAAAAAGATTATAATTTACTATGTTTAATTTTATTTTCACTTTTTTAGAATTAATGTTATTTTTATATAAATAATAAAAACTCTAATAACTGTGCATGACACAGGTAAAGTGCTAGTTCTGAATAAATATTGAGCTTTTTTATAAAACCGTTGGTTGACGATTATACCATCGACTTAAATATGACAAGGAAAGCATTAATTAGTTTGATCCAAAATGTGAAATAAACGTCGTAAAATGCGATCCATGCAAAGACGTTCGAATCACACGTAAAATATAATGATACTTGCCTAGGGTAATTTTACATAATTATAAACAAATCGAAGCAAAAAACTCTTGTAATTTGAATAATTTAAGCCCAAATTAATTTGTTGAAGTTCATGATTCCAGAGCTGCTCTGACTATATTTTATTGATTTTTCAATTATTTATATAATGTTTGATTTGTTGACAAGTTGTCAAGTTGTTTAGTTAATAAGTTGACAAATTGTTTAATTAAGGTAGGAGATAGCAACTTGTTGTTACAACTGTAATATGTTCTGCTGTAAACAAAAGAGAGAAGAATTTACAGTTGTAATTTTGCTTCTGCAGAAATAAAAGACCTGCAAATTGCAACTCTAAAACATCAACTTGATTTTTTGTTCACAGATGTACTGCTATATATATGCAATCAATTCCTCTATGTTGGCATGCTCTTCTTCAGCAGCAACTTCTCTAATTACCATTTGCAACCTCTTGTGTATGTTCATTCTTGATTGTGTGTGGGAGAAAATTATTTTGCTACAAAACAACAGAATTACTTTTTATGTGTTCTAAGTAAAATAAAAAAAATTACTTTTAATCTGTTTATGTTTAGAAGTTAATGTTACTTGATTTGGCACTTGTAACTCGTAGTCAAAATGCTGAAATTAGTCTCGTCATCATGATGTGACGTTGGTTTAGATAGCCAAAAATCTCGATTTTATCGATATATCAATCTTGAAATTCCGATAAACTGAAGTCGCGAAGAAAGACCTGGGGTATTTATTGAGTAGTCAGATGTTTGGTTTTGTTAAAGAGTGCAAGTTTGCGGTCCATACGTCCATTCTTGTTGTTGTTTGATTGGTATGCATCTTAGGAGCAAGTCAACGTGGGTAGACAAATGTTTGAACAAATGCAGAGTAGGAATGTTAATGTATGGACTGCATTGATCGAGAGAAGATATTTGATGATAGTAGAGATTATTTTTTGGACTTCAATGACTTCTTCATATGGATTGCATGGGAAGGGAAAAGCAGCCATCATTGTTAATAATATGCTTCAGCTTCGACATAAACCAGACACAATAAAAATCATAGGGATTCTTAATTTCCGCTTGCGGAAAATCAGGATTGGTTGATGAAGGTCTCCAAATCTATAAGTCTGCAGTAAATAAACACAAAATTAAGAAATTCTGCTTTGAAATTTTGATCAATTAGGTACGTGCTGTTGATGTAGGTTGAGGTTAATGATGATAATGCTGCTCTAATGTACAAGTTCTTAAAGAATTAAACGATGTATTGTTGTATCGTGTTTCTTCCTTTTATAAGCATGTTTAGACGATGCATTATTTATGTTGTAAATCCTCAATAATACAATTCAAGTTTATCTTTCATTTCATCTTTTTCTTCTGGATATGCTTGCTTGAGACATTGGTTTTCACTATTTGATCAAAATGTTATTGTCTTGATAAACTCTGTTAATTGGCATTATTCTATCTCTTGAGAAGAAAATTACCAAGGTTCTGTTGATGAAGCATATGAAGATTGGTCATGTAACTTTTAATTAATGATTGATTTTGGCCAGAATTATAGTGTGGCCAATTTAAAGGGCCTTTTTTGGTTTCACTTCATACTGTGAGGTGAATTTAGACTCTCATTACCTACTCAATGAATCTTTGGCTCTTTTCTATTCTTATAATTCTGACTGTGTCAAGTACTCCGGAGTACAACATCATCAATTGATTTAGTTTTCGATACATGCTGTAAAGTTTGAGAATTGACTCAATTTTATTATTCTATAAATCACAGCTTAAAAAAAATGTCCACAAGAAATTATGTCTACAATTCGACTTCTCACACTGTGGAACATTTAATTATTGTTTGCAAATCGAGAGCAATAAGTTAACAATTTTCATTTTCTATTTTCTAGATTTCTGCAAAATAACTGGAATTGTTTTCAACATAATTTCTTGAAAACAAAAACCTTTTATGTGCCAAAATTGATTTACATTGGTAAGTAAATATACAAGAACAGACAAAATTGATAAAAGAATGAACGTGACTCAAAACCCAACAACCTCAACACCATAATTAACCTTCACACACTCGTCTTGTTGATGGTGCAAGCCACGCTGTTGGTGTGGTTGCATAACGGACATGTGAACACTGTCTCAAGTTTCTCCGCTAATTTTGGCTTCTTGCTTGCAAGCCTTTTGGCCATTGATGGCTTTCTCTTGCCCATTGTTTGGTTTCTCTTCTCTGAATTTTGGTCGCTCTTTGATTTCTTGTTATTGTTGTGAATTGCATGTAAGGTTTCTTATATAGATAAACAAATCCTAATTCTATTCCGAGAAGAATTAAGGTGGTAGCCGCTGGATTTTTGGGGTAATCCGTGACATGCAACGATGGTCCAATCCTGGAATTGCTTTGGCTTCAAGTTCAAGAACCAATTCTTTATGGGATCCGTTAGCGTGATTGGGACGAACTGGAGCGTTCTGGGAACGCCAAATTCAAACGGCCACTCCAATTCTGGATGATCTATATTTTCTGGTTTCAGAAAATTCATTTCCCGGAAGTAAATAAAATGACTTGGTAAAAAAAAAAGAAGGGAAAAACGCATATAGTTATTAGTTGCACTGAAACGACAAAAACAGGAACGATCGTAGATGCATATAAACGACAAATTTTGCAACTTTGGCCGAGGAGAAGTCATTAACCAGTGAAGGAGTGGTATTTGTTCTTGGCATAATTCAGATGAAAAAGAAAAAAGGCGATGCGTTGCTCCATCACATGAAATGAAAGCAGATTCTAAGATGATACGTAATTTTATGGATGCCCACTCACTTCATGCTTATATATACACGCCATTACACAACAATATTTGACACAGAAAAACAACCTCAATTCACAAAAACAACAACAATTAACCACGTCGTCACTGCAATTGCAGAGGCCTGTTGAAGAGACTACCCACCACCAAGAAAACCCACTGGGGAGCCATGACCAGCGCTTCGAACAGAAGATGCCACCGCCACCATCCCCAGCACAAGCCCTTGGTTCTACTCAACATACTACCAAAACCCTAGGCCATGACCAGGCGGTCTTGTCCAAATCTGCAAGCCCGTGCTGTGGTGGCCGGGCCAAATTTGGTCACCAGACCCGGGAGCGTGAGTCTCGCAAAGTGAGCAGCCATGGCCTGGCTGAGGTTCACTCTGTAGGGCAACTAGCACATTCAAAGAGCGTCAAGATGAAGAAGGAAAAGAAGGAAAGCAAAAGTGAGGATAAGAAGAAAAATAAGGAAAAGAAGAGTGAGCATACAAAGAAAAACAAGAAGAATGACAAGAAGAGCTCCAAGGATGACACTAGCAGAAGCAGCAGCAGCAGCAGTGACAGCCATTAGGAATAAACAAAGAGAAGGTAATTAGTGTAGTTTGTTAATTAATTACATTCATAGGTACGTTTTTATTGTCTAACGTTGTTGCTTCTAATATTGTTCCCAGAATAGTTGATCAGAGCAATCAAGTCACAAGGGTATGCCTCTCAAGATAATGAATACACGAAGTTAACAGAAATAAAATTACTAGGGAAGGCTTCAGCAATTCCCTAGCGTCACAGTATATGATGTTTTATGAACTAAGTTTATGTACGTCTTCTTATGGAATACTAATAAAAAAGTATGGAGACTAATCCAGCTGATTGGCTCTCATATTATAAATTCACAAATTCTATAACCAATTGTCAAGTTCTTTACACTTCTTCTGAATAAAAGAGAAAGGCAAAGTTCAATTTCAACAGCGAACTGGACAATTAATTTGCTCAACATAAGCAGCATGTCGTAGTCTAGTAATGTTGGAGACGTCTACAATACTAAATGGTCGAGATTTTGCGAAAATCAAATGAAAAGAAAAAAAAGGTTCATGTGATAAGAACTGTTTCGTGATTCAATACGAAAAGGTCATTGCCTTTTTCAAAAAAAAAAAAATTGATAAAACAGAACTTTTAGATACAAAGATAGAAAATCATCCAAATATAAAAATATATACAAAACGGATGATAAACCTGCACAATCATCCCCTCCCAAAGGGACAAACGGAAAATTTCGATTGCAGAGTCAAGCTGTTACTTGCCTGGAAGAAGCCTGAGACAAATGATGCAACAGTCTGAACAGAATGATCTTCCTCTTCACCTTGAGTTGAGGCCAAAGTTTCTAGATGCTTCTTACCAATCTTGAAAGAGTGATCAACACCATCAACTACATGCAGCTGGCTATGGGATTTCATCTTCTTCTGAGTGGCTACCAACTTCTCAAGGGGACAAAGCACGTCTTTGCTACCCTATATACGTATGTAAGTGTGCACAAATGCAAAGCACAAAACACGGGGAAATATCATTAACTGTAGTGTTGACACAAGGGAAAAGAAGATCAACTTACAAGCATAATAATGCAAGGTCTTTCCTTCTGAACTAAAGGAGGCTAATAGGTAAGGAATTTCACAGGGAATATACAAAGAAGAAATTTTCTAAGATAAAAAACAGATACAGGATTAAATTTTGTTATACCAAATGTAGGAGGTAAAACATTTAATTATTTAGAGATTGCACGCACAGTGTGATTCCTGATACTATTATAGCAAGTAAGCACGGGTTTATGCAGCTGCCAGCCCATCATATAGGTTCAGTATGAAAATTTGTGGTTCCAAGGTCAAAAATAAGATACCTGTACAAACATCACAGGAACTGTCAATTGCAAGAGTGTCTCATCCCGCAAAGCTCTATTCATGCCCTGAAATTTTGGACAAACGATTTCACTCTCTCTTAAAAGTTAATGTACCTTTAACGTTAAACAGTTTTATGAGTATGAGAAGCCATTCTCAAGTCAAAATACTCAAAACAAAAAGGTCTCTTCTCATATAAGCCGAAAATATGAAGCCTAAATTAGAAAATCAGTCTTCTGATGCACAGATATAACAAACAGGAAATATCCAGCCATTTGATCAACCATACTTAACATGGATCAGGAAAATAAAATAAAGCATACATTGATATAAAACAGAAAACATTCACATGAATAGCAGCAAACCTTTAGAGGGTATCCCAAACAAATTATTGCCTTAGCTGTAATGTCAGATTCAGTAGCCACCATGCAGCTCACTCTGCAACATACCAAATCATGAGAAAAAGAAGTGTAGGGTCGATTATTACAGTTAATTGCACAATCAAGTATGTCAGTAGAGCATAGAAACAAAAAGAAAAAGCAGCGCTCAGGTTTCCCAATTGTACATTAAATTATCCAAATGGATCCATAAATCAATCAACTTGCCAAAGTATAACCTCTTAAATCGCTCAATGAAGCATGATAATCCAATTCTGGAACAAGTACGCCGCAATCAAAACCATCAAATTAAATCATTTCGTCGAACAACACAGCAGTGACCACAGCATACCTCGAACCCATGGATTTTCCAGCCAAAATCAGGGGATGTCCAGGGTATCTAGCAACGGTATTTTGCACAATATCTTTGTGAAACTCCACCAATTTCTCTGCTTTCAGAGGAGCCCTCTTTTTATCTCGGCAATATCTGCCAAAAAAATCAACACAATTTTTTCTTTCAGTTAATTTTTCCTTTTTGTGCAATGATAATCAGTTACTTTAATCAATCATCAACACAGAAAAGTAGAATTTTTTTTGAGAAAACATTAAGTTAACTCACATGCATAATCGAAAGTGACCACTTCAACAGCATTCAGAACATTCTTCAGCTTCTCCTTCCAACTGCGTTCGTATACAAATAAAAACGAATCTGAAACACTTCAAAGTTTGCACTCTTCACAACACTAAATAGAGAGAAGGAGAGAGAAGAGACCTGATCATCCAATCGGAAGAGGAAGGAGCGCCGGCGCCGTGAGCAAAAACGACCACCGGCGATGATGATGCTGTCTCGTTTTTACTACCTTCAGCCAGATCCTTCCGTTGTCGCTTTGACGGAGGGGAAGTCGCCATAAGTCGCGTTTGAAGAAACCCTAAAGTTGAGTACTTGAGCACAGATCCTCTAACGGAACTGATTTGGCGCCAGATTAGAGACGGACGAGGGGAGCAGTGAAGTTCGCGCCATAACTAATTTCATCTGAACATGTCGCACGTGTTTATATATGGGCCCTTAATGGGCTTCGTAGACCCAATTTTAGCGGGATCTTTACATGTGGTTTTTATGCGGCAGGAAAATTTAACAATATTTGTTTATATGGACAATTTTTGGGTATTACAAACATATTTTTAATATTTTTTGTTACAGTGTTATTTTTTAAATTTACAGTATTTATTTTAGGCGTCTTCTTTATATATTGTCAGTATGTTATTTATATGTTGTTGATATTTACATGTTGGTATGTTATTGATTTGTTGTTGATGTTTTTAGTGTTTTGCAAAAAAAAGAGCTTTGTTTATATATTGTTTAAATGTTATTTATATATTATTTATATCTTTTGTTTATATGTTGTTTAAATATTATTTATATATCGTCTTAAACCAAGACCGTGAATCAATAATATTAATTTAGTGGACTGAGCGTTTCAAATTTAAAAAGTGGACCACATGAGGTTGTAATTTTTGATACTAGGTTTCGGTATATGAAAATGCCCCTTTTTACATTCATCATTACTTATAGAAACTAATTGCAATAAAGATGTATAAAAACCTCATACACTGTGCAAAATTGTTGAGATTAAAACTATATTAAAATTGTAAAATTATACTCGCAGTTCTTAAACATTTGGTAATAATTTAAAAATTTCGATGTATAATTGCAATATCTCCTCAAAACTTCGTTTAAAAAAAGTTAAAATTTATTGCTTTTTCTCAAGGCAAAAAATTAAAATTACCAGTCACACTTTTGAATCATCCACCATATTTTTAACCAAATAGATTTTTACATTCAAAAAGCACTTTTATACAACACTGTTTGTCAATCATCCTTTGTTAATAACATTTTTTGCAAACCATCACACCAAACAGAGTTTATAAGACAGAAGGAGAACATTATTTACACACAGACATTAATAGGCGCCTGTCAATTTCCTTAATTGTGGAGATTAAATAGGCACATTGGATTATTGAAATCTCCTTAAATTATGGAGATAAGATATTGCAACGACACATTGCAACATAAATGAGCAGATAAAAAATTATATTAGATAAAAAAATCAAATTAAATCAAATCATAAACAAATATTAAATGTAATTTTAAAGGACGATATTAGAAATTAAATGGCAGAACCCATATTTAGCTCCCTAAACTTATACTCAACATTTTTTTAGTCCACTGAACTTTAATTTTTACCTATTAGCCCACTCAAATTTTGAAAGCGGATTTAATAACTCCTTCAACGTAACACCGTTATTTTTACTAGACATGTCATATTTTTCCGTCATGGGTTAATGACATGGAACCTGTGACATAGATGCCAACAATACCAAAAAATAGCAGAACGCGTATCTAACCTCCTGAACTTTCATCCAACATCCCTCTAGTCCTCTGAACTTCATATTTCACCTATCAGCTTACCGAAATCTCTAAACCCTTTATTAAAACCCCCTTCAAATCAATTAAATCAAACTCTTATCAATACAATCATGACCTAAAGAAAGAATATACATTTTTTTAAAAAATTTCATTCATTCTCAGTATATAATTTTACAACATTAGAAACATCCATTAGCGGATCAAAATGAAGTATAAACTTATTTGATATAGTTGAGCATTAATCAAAAAAAATAAAGTAGTGTATCGGGCACAAGGCATGATTGTGTTGAATTTTCATTTTCTTTCTTCCTTTTTCATACACAAATACAAAAGACATTCTCTCTTTAATTTACAACTTTTCCAGGGTCTCTTTTATAGGAGAGAACATCATTCTTAAATCAAAATCTCTTTCTATCAAAAAAAATCAAAATTCTATTATCTAAAGAAATCAAAATAAGAAAATGACATAAAAAAAAAGTTGTATTCAAAGAAATTTTAGAAAAAAAATTAAAAATCAAATTTTTGGAGAAATAAAAATTCTAAGAAAATAAAGCAAAAAAATTGTATTTAAATAAATTTTTCAAAATTTGTAGCCACAATATAGATAATAAATATTTTGTTATCAATTAAATATTAATAGATTTTTCTTACACTTAATCCATCTTAAATTAATAGGCCTTTTAATTGACCAATCACAATTCTTTGTTATTTACTTTTACACATTTGTAGTTATTTATGTAATTACTAGTATCTTGCGGGTTTTTTTAAATCTGTATTTTATATGAAAAGACAAATAAAAAATTTATATACTATTAAAAAATGTAAAGAAGTACATTTAATTTAATTTAATTAATTATTGTAAGTTTTTAAGCACTTCTTTGTACACCACATTTTGAGTACTATTATATGTTTTGTCTTCGTTGTGGCAAATAAGAATTTTTAATCCAATTTTTTTAGTCACCCTTGAAACAACAACATACATTTGACGATGACAGAAAACAGGAGGAGAGAGATACAATCCGACATGTGAAAGTGATAGTCCCTTACTTTTGTTAATTGTCATGGCAAAATAAACTTGAAGTTCAAGTTTGAAGGGAAAATTATTGGCTACACTTGGTGTATAACCAAAATCATACACCAAACCAATCAAAAAATAACATGCAGATAATTAAACCCACTCTGGCACATGTTCCAAGGAAAATGGCATTTTTTGATTGGTTTGATGTATAATTTTGGTCATACACTAAGTGTAGCAAAAACTTTTCCAGTTTGAAGTTGTTCTATACTAGCAACAAATATATTTTTTTGGTAAGTTTTGTGTGTATACATATATATTTATATATCTGATAAAAAATACAAATATATTTATATAATTGTCAAAAAAATACTGAAATAGATGTGACACATATCACTAATGGGATACTGATTTTTGGGGACTTTTTTTTACAATAAAAGATAATTTCATTTATTCAAACTGAAAATATATTAATAGAAACATAAATTCAAATCCGTTAAAAACTATAGTGGATGAAACAGTGAAAAATTTCACGGCATCCAAGTTAATAACATAATAAATCGGCTTAAAGTCTACACATTTGAAGATACTATAGTGACTGGAATACGTATGACTTCATATCTGCAACATACTGACGATCATGACTTGATTTGTAATTCTGCCGAATTGAATGTATTGACTGTTTGAAATCCTGAATCGCCCACAAAAGACAAACTTCGCAACAATGACGGTAAAAAAACAAACGCCGCAACAAAGACGGTAAAAACTAAACGCCGCAATAAGACAGTAAAAACTAAATGCCGCAACAAGAAGAAAAATTACAAAAAGAAATTGATTTAGATCTGTGTGGAAGACTCACTTATTTTAGAAGAAAAATTGATAAAAAAAAAATATGTTAAGTAGGTAGGATCTGGTAAGGCCACTATATGTGAAGATATGGTGACCCCACAATGTTAGCCACAAATGTTTTTTGTGCACATTTTAGATGCAAACTTCCAACCAAATCTCTCCTTATAAAAAGGACTTGGAAGCCTATCGAAGTGATCAAGTGATCTAAACCAAACACAACGAAGAAACAAGTTGAATCAATCTTTCAAGGCATTGGCTGATCACTCTCCCTCAAGGGCTTCTGTTCTTGGGTGCAATTTTTGTATGTTTTGTGTGACAGAAGCACTTGTCAGGGACTGGACAAGTTGCGTCTTGCTTGTCGAGGGCTGGAAATGAATTACGTATGTAACCAAGACATTTTCAGTTGCTCACTCTCCTTCAAGGGCTTCCGGCGGTAATTCCATTGGAGAGAAAAAAATATTGGCAACTTCTGCTTGAGGTCTTTGGAGAGAGTGGACAAGAGGTGCTTGATCACAAGTTTGGTATCGGAAATCGTGATGTGTTGTAATTGAGAAATATTTATAATTCAATGGCATTCTTTGCTCACACTCCCTCAAGGGCTTCCGTATTTCGTCCCTCAAGGGCTTCCGTATTTCGTCGATTGCAAGGTGACGTAGGAGGAGGTCCTTAGCGAGAGTGGACAAAGTTTGTCATTTGCATAGTGCCCATTAATTTGGAGCTATTGGTGGAGATATACTATAGATTTCTTCAACATCTGCATGAATGCAAATGTGAAGAACATCGAGTAATCGCTAAAGAATCCTAATCGATTATCGATCAAATATATTGCAAAGTACTACTGTTTAGTATGTTTGATTTTCATATATTAATTATATTATTTTTATAATTATTAGTTATATATATATTATAATTCTGAAAAAACGTATTAATTTTTAATCAACTATTCTACATTTCACATCTATGACCCAATCTATTAGAATCAATATGCAAAATTCATTAAAACCTTACATGTTACTTTTTTCTTTTGTTTCTCGTCCAAATATCAATAGGATATAACCTTTAGTTTTTAAAAAAAAAACAAAGAAGAAATTTTGTGATAAGGACTAAAAGTTTTATTTGATTAGTTGTACATGTATATGTATATAACATATTTATCTGTGCACTAATGCATATTTAAATTTAAATATTGTTTGATTGACATTCAAAATGCACATTTGGCAGGAAAAATGTTCCAAGAAATTAAGATCAAGATTAAAAAAAGAAATGAAATAGATTTACATTGTGAGGGAGGAAATGAAAGTTGGAAGCAGGTGAAGCTAGGGTCAAAGAGTGAATCAAGCTATTGGGAAGATGCTAACAAAACAACTTGGGTTGGGTCAATTGAAGAAATTCTTACCAATAGTCTTTCTAGGAGTGGAGTCCAACTTAATATCTTAGAAAGAAGAAAGCTATTATGGGCTGTTTTGGCCATGGTCGATAGGCCACACGTTCATGTACTAAGTATGATATTCTCTCCCTAGTGTCTGTCTATACAACTTTGTTAAGTAATTTTATGGTAGATTGATTTCTACTAGAAAATAAATTTTCGATCTTGTTGGTGTTGAAAATAATTCTGCTATTACTAAAATATCATATTGTTTTAGAATTTTGGCAATATAAAGAATTAACAACTTGAAGTGCATTAATGACTTTTTTTAAAAGGGATTGGTGATAATCTCATGTTTTTTAAATTAGATATGGGAGTTTTAATACATTGGAATACCATATTCAAGTCCTCGTGTAGGAGACACGACCACACTGGTTCAATATGGTCGTAATTCTCTTTGAAAAGATAAGAGTAGATACATAATTATCAAAAGATCTAGGTAATCGCTCTTAAATATCAATATTTTAGAAACAACTTCTGATTTATTTAATTGTGTTACCTTGGTTTAAATCCAAGTTATTGCAACCCAAGGGTGCAATTGTGTTTATTATTTGGACTAATTCTCGAATGGTACTCTCAACATTTTTAAAATGATGCATAAAAGTAAGGGGTAATTACTATTGCATTCCTGAGTTATACCATAATCTTCTATTCAGTTTCTCAATTTTGAAAAGCCTCATATTAGGTCCCTACTTGTATACAACATCAGTTCAGAACAGATGTTTAACACTTAATTCTGATATATGTTTTTTCAAATTTGCATATAAATACTCTGTGCAGAACCTGTAATATTAAGATTAAGTGTTAAATATATGTTAAGAACTGATAATGTGTACAAGTAAGGACTTAATAAGAGACTTTGTAAAGTTGAGGAATTGAATAGGAGATTATGACATAATTCATAGACGTAATAATAATTAACTCGAAGCGATTTATGGAAATGAATATGGAGTATATTTGGCTTTAACATATTATTTGTGTATTGTATATTCAATATATTTTGATTCTTAAAAGATATATTCTTTTTTCTTTTACTATATAATCTACTAAATCTATAACCCACCATGATCGTTCTAAATTTAATTTGAAAACAATTTAAATGCATTTTCTTTTTATTATTTTTTTAAAAAAAATAAGAAAGACATGTATCATTGACAAAGTTACTGTTTGCAGATGGCAGCTGTCAGTCATGTAGTGCTGTGCCGTGTGGTTATTATTATTGACAAAGGAACCCACACGTAAGTTATTATTATTCCATCCTCTGTAAACAACTTACTTCTCTCTCTTTCTCCTCCCATTTTGTGCCTTGCTTTCTCCATCCACTCTTTTTCTCTTCTTTTTTTTTTGAAGTCAAAAAATTTACTTTAATTTGTTCTTTCAAATGAAGCGAGCCTTGTTTGGTCTTTGGTGCATGGTTGATTCAATGCATCAACGGCTCAAGTCTGAAAAACATATTAAGTTTGATATATAAACAAGTTAAACTTAAACACCTAAAATTTAGTTAAAAAATTTGTGAGCGAACTTAATAATAAGCTTGTCAGCAAATTTGATGGTGAACTTTATAAACTAATATTATCATAACTAGATCAATCATGAAACCGATCATAGAATTAGTTCAACGGTTCACTAGTTGACAATAAAAAAATAATATGAAAATGAAATAATATAAATTTCAAACTAAGTTTTCAAGAGTTGAATGGTTCAACCTATTTATTTTTTGGTTTTTAAATCTAAATTAGCCCATTTTTATACACTTCTGCTCCTTAAAACCTGATTCACTCGATTATTGGTTAAACGGGCAACTTGATCCAATTTTAATAACATTGTTACCAACTCTATATAAACACATTAATTAAATATATAGAGAATTTTTCTCAAGTGGATGGATAGGCGACTTGAAAATTTACTTATAAAATGAATATAGTTTGTTTTTCGATTAATCAAGTTATAAATTGATATTGAAATAAGTTACCCTTGAATCAAAATTTAAACAAACTTATAACAAGCTCAGTTTGAGTTCTTCAAATCTTAAGCGAGTACTAAGTTCAAACATAAAATATAGCTTAAATCAAACTTAAATTCGAGTCTTTTCTTAATAAACCAAACTTAAACATTCCAAATTTGTCTCAACTTGGCTTGATTATACCCAAAACCTAAAACCTTATTTGCACCGAACAAATTACTCAAATAAAATATCATCTCTAAACAAACGATTTTTTTAATGCATCAACTAATTTTTAATCTATTACATTATATTCAATGAAATATATAAGCATCTCATATTGAATAAATATAAATATGATTGACCATTTGTAAATAAATGAAAATTTTCCATTTATAAGGGGTCTTTTGACATCGAATTCAGACGGATATTGTGATTAAAAATCAAAATGCTGAGAGAATCAATTGACTAGACGTAAGTTTAGCAACCAACAAAATCTTGGTAGTTGGTTTTGTGATAAGTTAGGGCGTGTTTAGTTGTGAAATTTTTTTACTTTTTTTTAAAACTAGAAAATAGAAATAAAAAATAAAAAAATCATTCATGAAAATATTTTAGAAAATAAAAACAAAACTGAAAATAAAAAAATAAAAAAAAAAACTGTTTTCTTAACTAAACCTAACCTTAGTATTTTAACATATTTCATGTTTTAATTCTCAAAACAAATTTGTTTTTTGGTTTGATGAGGGAATTTTTCTCACAATCCTTCAAACTATGCGTAGCCAAGGGATGTCTACCGGGGCGTGGAACATCTAATCATGAGTTTCTCAAAACCAGTTGTCCATCCTCTTCAAGTTTTTAAAAAAATCATAATTGGACTCAAAAATCATATTACCTCAACCATATTATGCAAAGTTTTTCTTAAAAGAAACATACAACACGAATAGGACTCAAAATGGACTACGATTAACATCAAGTTCTACATGTCTATACAATGCCAGGCAATGTTGAATCGCCTTGTTAAAGATTATTTGTTCCATAAAAGTTGACTTTCTATAAAAATTACAAATAAAAAACAAGTAAATTCTTGCACTATTTTTAATCAAAACATCTCCAAGAATTTCACTATCCGCTCTATTGAAGGCCTAGCCTCTGCAGCCTTGTTTGTACAAGCTAATGCAACATCCAAAACCTGCATTGCTTGCTTTCTGTTTTTCCCTTCGACCATGAATTCAAAAATCTCCAGAGACCCTTCTCTGATTTCTTCTTTCCTTTCTATTATGCACTTCCTCATGTAGCTGCTTTGGCTCCTCCTAGTATGTCCAGCAATATTACTCCAAAATTGCATATGTCGCTCTCTTGACACAGCTTGTTGCAGTAACTGCTACTGCTTTCCGGTGGCGGGGGAGGTTTCAGCTGCCACGCATCGGAGAGGTCCTCCACGTCTGCTAGCTGTGTGAAGCAGTAGTCCGACAAACGGGCAGTGAAGTCTATGTTAATCATGACATTGGAGGCTTTAATGTTGCCATGAACATTCATTTGCATGTTCTTTCCATAAGGAGGGCATTCTGTGTGGATGAAAGCAATTGCTCTTGCAATATGCACAGATATCATCAGCCTCTGCTTCCAATCCAGTGCAGTGTGACCGTATTTTCTTCCACCTTAATGAACAACAAACAAGGCATAACCTCAAATTCAGTATTGCTTCATGAATGTTAATTGATTCAGAGTAGCCATTATGTTCTCTTTTTTCTTTTTTACTTTTTTGAGAGTGTTAATTAATTATTAGAGTTTTTGAAGTCAGGTGACAGGGTGTGTATGATAACATAGTTTGTAGGTGAACAATTCATTCAAGCATGGATGGATGTGGCTGGCTCTGGCTTTATCTGTGGCAACAAAATTGTCACTCAGAGTTATCAAAATAGGATGTAGCTATTTCCATTTATATGAATGGAAGAAAAAACCAATGCTCTCCTAGCTTTTTAGAATTAGAATCAACTCCAATATTAAGGTTAGAGAGTTCAATTCATAATACAATTAATTAAAATAACTTATAAAAAAAAGAAAGAAAAAGAATTCAACCTAGTTAGAATTTATGAGGAAAAGAATATTTCAGATTGGTAGCTAGCCTCTATAGAATGTGTCAAATTTTAATTAATTAATAAGTTAGGTAGGCAACATCAAATTCTTTGATATATCACACCGATCTTATGTTAAGTAGCTCATGTAAAAACGATAAAAGATCTATAAGACTAATTCAATGCATGTGTAAGATAATTTAAATTATTTAATTATCGTCGAATGTACTTCCAAAGATCATATATAAAACTTATTGTACCATTTTACCACTCAGTTAGACCATCTATGTTGAAATCATATTTAAAATTTCAAAACAAAGATTATGAATAGAAATCTTATTGCATGAATTACAATATCATGGAAGAGTACTATGAGATATGAATTGATGGTGCAAGCATAATAAATCAAATAACTGAGGAATTGACTACCATGTCAATTCCAACGTTGAAGAGTCAATAGTTCGATTCACGGTAAAAGTAGATAAAATGAACTATAAAAAAAAGGTGAGGAATTGATTGATCAAATGAACTCACCAGCAAGCAAGTCAGCAAGGCTTCCCATAGGATAGTAATCACAAACCACAAACTTGATCCTCTTTGCATAGAGATAAGCAGTAACAGGCACAAGATACTCACATCTGTTACTAACTTGAGCCAACCTCTCAACTCTCCTTCCAAACTCACCCCTACCCACCAAAACATTTCTGAATCTCTTCACTGCATAAACTTTCCTCTCCCACAAAACCACCTTCTCTGTCATCCCTAAACGACTCTCTCCCATC
>CAODLS011322898.1:0-15426 GCA_948243855.1 Flueggea neowawraea | reverse complement strand
AAACAATTGATCTTCCATAAATCAAAACCTTACATTCATCTTTATTTGAATTTTTAACAATTTTAATCAAAATACATGACAATCAATTTAATTGTGATTTTATTAGTTCATAATACCCATTTTGGATATTGAATTTCTTTGTGACAATTAATTTTCATAACGATAAGAATAGAGCAACTTGTCTTTTTTATAAAAAAGACCATTTAACTTGAGCTTTTTGCACATTTCACCGATTTGATTCATGTCATATGTCGCATTACAGTTTATAGACGGAGTTTTATTTATTTTCTAATAATTTGAGTTTATTTAGTCAAATATTTGTGGTTTCATATCTTGTAAAAAGAAATATTTTACCTAAATATGTGATGACAATGGAAGTTTGTTTTAAAAAAAATTATTTATTTTTAAAACTAAAATTTTTGTTCTTGTTATTTTATTAATTATCATATAAACTGATTAACTTCAATATGTAAACACATTTTTTATGTTATTTATATAAATTATAATTTATCATATGTGATTTTATTATAATTGAAATTTAACTTTTAAGGTCCTGAAATAATATTATGTGTCAATTTGGTTGTCCAATTATATACTATATAGCACATGACAGCTCTGCTAACGCCAACAAATTTATATTAGTATATTAACTTTACACGCATATATTTGTTTATTCCTCTCTCCTTGTTTATCCAACCATTTAGATCTTTTCCATACTTTCTTCATCTTGTTGGTTGTAGATCTAATCTATCAATGATATTGATTATAGTCGATTTTTCTACTTGTAGAATTTTCAGATTAACTTAATATTCTTTTTGTTTTCTTTATTTTTTTGTCCATTTATTTTTTTTGAATTTCTTTGATGGATAAAATAATTTGATGGATATTATTTGGCCATTTTAGTGTTTTGTTATAATATTTCCAATAATTTTTCTTTGTTTTTATTTTTATTTTAAAATTGTATAATATTTAAAAATATATAAAAATTCTTTCTTTGAACATATAAATCATTTAAATTGAGACTACTTATCATTAAAATATAAAAATAATATTCAATTTCAGTTTATAAATTTTAATTTATAAATTTTTAACAAACAGTCCATTTATAAATTCTAATTTCAATACATACCATAATAAATGTGTCCATATAAAAAATTTATGGCATTTAATCAATTCATATGGTAATAAATGAAATAATTATAACAATATTTTAATTTATAGAGTGTCATGTGCCAATTTTTTAGCTAATGTATGTGTCACATGTCATGAATATAACTCATGTATCTGACACATGTCAACATTTTAGCTAACGTATAACATTTTATATTAGTATATATAGAAGTTAGGGAGTTTTTTCCAAAATTCTGACAAATAGCTCTCTATGTATTTAACATGTGTCATTCTAGATGATTGACATATGGACTTTAGTTTTGTTTCAATGCCTTCATAAAGGAATGGCTCGGTGGGTGGTAAAGTTTTGAAGTTTTCCCTAGATTTCGATAAGTGTCGTCTTAACATATTCTCTCTCTTTTCTCTTCTCTTCTTCAATCAAGAAAGCATTTTTTTGAAACTGATTAAGAAAATATTTAATCACCAATTAATTCATTTAAATGATAACTAAATGTCATCGGTTTAGGAAAAAAAGCCTAATATTTTTGTCTTCATCGTCCCATTGGTTTCTCTCCCCCTCACCACTTCTCCAACATATTCCAATATCTTTTGCTCTCTCCATCGAAGACTCTTCTTTTTCCTGGATCAACGTTTCATTGAACAAGAAATTTCTACCTCATCGTTCTCTTCTCTTGCTCTCCATGTATATCATTGAAAGATTAGTATGATTCATTCTCCTCCATCTATTACTAATAATGTAAGTTACATAATTGTTTTTTCCTAAATTATTTAATTCTTGCCAATTGTGTTATGATTTATTTTTATGCTTTAGTTCCCAACAGCGAGGCAGAAGTTGATGAATATTCAATCCGATCGATTTGATGAGTAACCTTTCCAAATGTCTCATATTTTAAATTTTTAGGCTTTCAATTGATAAATTTGTACAATCAAGTCTGTAGTGGTAGCAATTGACCTTTAAATGGTGAATTTAGATTATCACAATGGAGAAGCGTGATGACTCTGGTATGTCTAATAGATTGTGCCAAAGTAGACATTTTCCATTGAGATTCCTCCGAATCATGTTGGCTTTTTTTGATTGTTGGTCTTGGTGTTACGATTATTAGTATGTTGTCTTGGGTTACCATTTACCATCTTGTGACGTTTTGATGTTGTTCGACAGTCAAAGAGGTACAAGTAGATATTAAGTGGATCATATTCATTGCTATCTTTCAAATATATTGAGTGGATATTAAGAGGTCTTTTAACTATTAGATTCACTTTTTAGTATCATTTGATTTTTGAATGGAGGTTCCATAATATTTCTGTTTTCCAAATATATTTGTACCGATTGATTTGTTCGTATATTTTAATTTTTTGGTCTCCATGATGCAGATACAAAGTTTGTGGTGCTAGCAGTTAAAATTTATAATTGTAGACATCAACCTAAAGTGTCGAGTTATCAATTATAGCTTTATTGGTTCAATATGTGTTTCATATTGATTCGTCATGGAGAATGTGTTATTTGCATTCACTACAAACAAGTGTACAATTACGAGCGGCATTTTCACGAAAGGATGACATGAAGAAGAAACATAAAGTAAAATTGGACATTTTTTTAATGCTTTTTTTTGAGAATTTATTTTGTGCAGACATAAAAGCTAAACGTAATCTATGATGATATTAATTAATATTTGGATAGATTATGTTATTTCGTCATAACATATATAAATGTATAGATGTGATGAAAACTTTTTTAGACATTTTTATCTTTCTATAAATTTTTTTGAACTAAAATCTCCCTAACGAGTTTGAATGTACGGATGGAGCTGCATGCTCACGTGATTAGCTTTTAGATATGTTTGAATGTTAACAACTTTCAAATTATCATGAAAGTTTACTATTAGATATTGCTATTAAATTATCTCCTTGCAAATCTAATGATAAAAATAAATTGAAAATAGTTATCTCAAAAAGAAATATAAAGAAATTCTAGATAACTACTGGCCATCAACTTATCTCAATCTCAAGTATATAATTGCTATCACAACACCAGTCTTGGATGGGCTGGGGACTTCATTATGGAATAATGTTTGGCGCCATGATTTAGCCTTGTGATTTATTTCGTTTACCTCAAGTCAAGGCTGCATATGTTGCTGATTTGCTTCCCCTAATAGCATCGGATGATTCCCTACTTTATCGCAATATTAATGCTTTGAGGCAGGGACTTTGATTTGTTGAAGAAGAACTGCAACATCTTCAAATTCTTCTTGATCAGGTCGTGTTGCTTTCCGGCCATGTTGACTCCTCGGGGAAGATGTAGAGGCTAATTTCTTGCACCTCAAAATATGAGTAAACATAGCGCTCTCTTACTCTCAAGATTTCTTAATTTCTGAAGAGTAAATCAATATTTTGTTCTGGCTATCAAGAACCTTATTTTTTTATGGTTAGGATTAAAAAGCTGAACTCCACACTTTGACTCTTCAATGTTTCCGATGCTTTTTGTTGTTAAATATGTTTTATATGGCTGTCAACAAGTTTTGTGGGTGTAAAAGGTAAATTCTTTTTGGCAGCGTTATTTCGATAACTATTTGTTTCTTTCCGGTTTATAGTTGATGTTGTTAACCTATGTCTTAGTTTTTAACTTTTACAAATTAATTACTTTCTTGTTCGTTTTCTGGTTGTTGTCACTAATATGAACATTTGAAATTTAGTTTTAATACAGCGATATGTTTGAATTTACTCCTGATACCAATGGCAAGAAGAACTTGCAGTAATACAATGACCAGGAACTTGGACATTCAACTTTGAAATTATTAATATTATCTTATATATACACTTTTGAAAAATTATTGCACTATCTGTTTTCTCCATCTTATTTATAAATTAAATTTAATTAAAAATTACCTATTTGATTCAACTTTGAAATTATTAATATTATCTTATATGTTTTTTTAAAAAAATATTTGATTTATCCAAATTTTTATCAATAAACATAAGTTTTAAAGATGACTCTAGCATCTAAATAATTGAAGTGGCAACGAAAAATATGAGAAAACGCAATTATTAAATTTTAAAAGAAATATTTAAGTCGCACGTTTCTTTTAATGGTTTGGATAGAAAATGCAACCTTTTTTTCAGTATTAGAATAAATATTAAAATTTCAAATTAGGTTGATTAAAACCCCTAATTAAGGAAAAAGATTCGGATGATAAAATCAGTCTGATGCAAAGATTTTAAGTAGCAATATTTAAATTTTCTATATATGTATTTGATAAGTGTAGAAAATTTTTAATATATCCTATTTGAATATTTATAAAAACATGAAATAAGGATCAGGTTTTGCATTACAATTTTGTTTCATTAAATAATCTAAAAATGAAGAGACGGATTTCAAATCGGTAATAAGAACATTTATAGTTGTTTTGCATATGTAAAATTTTATGTAATTTTTAATTTATGTGCCTATACTTTAAATATATTTTTTACATTTTTATTTGTTTTATAAATAATAATTTAATCATACAAGTCAAAATTGCTTGTAAAAGTTGATAATTGAGAAAAATAAGAGTAATATTTTCTAAATGTATTATCTGTAAGGAATACTTTTATCCCGAATAATATGGTTCATATTAAATAAAAATTGAATTGAAAAATATATTTATACTGATATTGTTTACAAATTTAGCATTGAGTTATATGTTCTATAAAAATTTCTCATAGAAGATTTGAAATATGAAATTTTATATAAATATTATAAGTTGCATTTGTGTTTGTTAATAAAATAATTTATTTATTTATTAGACATAACTATACAAAATTTTGTTAAAAATGCCTACCACGTGCACCAAAAACTAGAACTTTTAAATGGTAGAAAATTTTGGAATAAAAAATTTAATTCGAAGAAAAGGACAAAACTTATAAAATTTGGGAAAATTTTTTATGAAAGCTTATCTAAAATTTTTACTTTAAATTTTCGTAATATGTTAAAATTTTGTATAAGTATATAAATTTTTG
The DNA here is from genome assembly GCA_948243855.1 of Flueggea neowawraea. Taxonomy (NCBI): domain Eukaryota; kingdom Viridiplantae; phylum Streptophyta; class Magnoliopsida; order Malpighiales; family Phyllanthaceae; genus Flueggea; species Flueggea neowawraea. The sequence goes on along the minus strand of CAODLS011322898.1, from coordinate 10,302 downwards.
TTATGTAATTATTGATGTTAGAATTATTTTTCTATTTAAATAAGAAAATTATCATAATCGTGTATAGTACGGGTATTACGCTAGTTGATGCTAATACGGAAGGATTCATGCAAGTAACAATAGCAGCAAGTATAGAATCAGATAAGGAAATAATAAACTAAAATTAAGAAGAAGAAAAAAGGGCATACCTGTATCTTCCCAGTTAGAGCACTTTTTTTTTTCTGAGGCAAACTTGAGATTCATGAGTGTGTTCTTGCTAGCATGATTCGCTGATAGCTTAACGTGAACTAGTTGGCAGTTCAAAAGATCGCCGTTGTGACTCAAAGATGCATTGACAGCATCCACAACGAGCTTTATGTTGAGTATAGTCAGAGAGGAAAGCTGAGAAAAGCTATAAACCCAAAGACATAACCAGAATAGAAAAAATGAAGCAAAAGCAATGGCGAAGCCAAAGTTCATGTGCTCAATTGTATTCTAAAGTTCATGTGCTTAATTGTATTCTTTGTAAAGAGACTCACTTTATTCATTATAAAATTTCAAAGTAATGATAAACCCCAGGAACATTTCAGATCATCACTTTCAGAATTTATAGATGGGGTCAATTGTGCCGTTAGGTTAGTGGACTTAGGCCTCATCTCATTGCTTTCAAGTAAGTTGGTTGGTCCCGTACGGGCCGTGGTATCCAACAAAACATTTAGAGGAAATTAAACACTTCTTAAAAATATGACTTTGTGAAAATTCGTGAGAAATGGAGATCTTTTCGTAAAAAAAATTGAGTTTTCCTAAAAAAATGACTTATAATGAATGTTACGAATATTAACTTGGTTAAAAAAGTCAAATAATTGTCGAAAAGTAAGGGCTTTTTTGTCTCTCTCGGCGCTCTACACCGTTTCCCCCAAAATGGAAGAAGGCAAAAAAAGAACCATAATCCAATCAAGAGTGCAAATCGTAGAAATTGAGAATGAGAACGGGTCTACCTCCAATCACCCAGCAGACAAATATCCTTTAAAGAGCAAAAATTTGTCTGGTGAAGCGGTGTCTCTCCAATCGCATGGGAAGGCGGCTATGTCGGCTCACCAGTCGAACCCGTCAACTCCTATCTCTCACCCACTGAGGTGAGGGCAAGCTCGGTGGGGGCTGATGGGATGGATAATGAACAACTGCCACACCAAGTTGTTCCTGCCCAAGCGAATTTGTGGAAGAGGAAGTGGACTGATATGTTTTCAAGGAATAGAGATAGAGAGAACGGCTATGAACTAAAGTATGTCCCGCCATCGGTTAGCAATGGAGTGAGGGTTGCCAAGTTTTCTTTTGTTGAGGTTCAGATTGGAGCATCAAAATGGCATTACGCACTGATTGGCACTGTCTACAGTATGGTGCCAAGGTTTTCCATTATTAAGGGCTTTGCTACTAATAGGTAGAAACAATTTGGTCTGAAGGCGCTGCATTTGATTAAAGAAAATGTTTTCTTGTTTAACTTTGACTCACAAGAGGCACAATCGCGTGTGTTGAATGGAGGACCGTATACATTCAACCAACGACCTTTGTTGCTGAAGAAGTGGAAACCATTGATGAAGTTGGACTTGTGTGAATTGCAAAAAGTGCCCGTATGGATTCAGCTACCTCTCTTCCCTTGGGAGTTATGGTCTTCTGAAATTTTGAGTAGAATTGGCAGCATCCTAGGAACGCAGCTATTCTCTAACCAGTGTACAATGAAGCAGGAACGATTGGGGTTTGCAAGAATGCTGGTGGAAATGGAGATTGGGGGGACTTATCAAGAAGAGGTTCTCTTGGAAGATGAGATGGGCAACCAATTTTCCCAGCAGGCCCGTTACGAATGGAGGCCAATTTTTTGTACTGTATGTCGGGGATATGGGCATCTAGTTATCATTTGTCCCAACAATAGGGGTAAAGTGAAGCAAGTCTGGTAGCAAAAATGGGTTGATGAGAAGACAAATAATGGCAGACAAGAGAAGCAGCCTACTGTAGTCCCTCAAGAGGGTTGTGGTGAGATAGTCCCATCCTCTTCTACTGGAGATAGACAGACTAAAGCATATGGGAAAAATACTCTTAAGACTGCAGGATAGGCCTATCAGAGTACTGATTGTGGGCATAAACAAGTTGAACCCTCCCTAAGCATTCCGAAAAGCGTAACTAAAAGTGTTGATTAGGAGAATTGCAGCGTAGGTTGAGGGGTTGGTTCTCAAGTCAGGGAAGGCTATAGACAGGGGGGGAAGAACCCATAGCAAACCCCCTACGAGGGGATAATGCTATGCATGTGGAATACAATGGGGCTTAATGCCCCCATAAAGCAATTAGAGGTTAAGTCTCTAATTGGAAAGCAGAATGTGAAGGCGATTGGTTTGCTTGAAACACGGGTTCGAAGAGAGAACAAGGTGAAAATGGTTACAGGTCTAAAACTGGCAGGGTGGCAAGTGATTGATAATTTTTGTGCTTTTGTGGTAGGGCGAGTTTGGCTTGCATATGATCCGACAACATGCCAGATCTTGGTGATTATGGTAACTGCTTAGCTAGTACATAACAAAGTGGAGATTGCAGGTAGTGAACGTATTGGTCCATTGTATATAAGGCAAATGATGTTACTAATAGAAGAGAATTGTAGCATTTACTGAACAGTGTCAGCACAGGTACGGGAAGTTGTGGTTAGTTCAAGGTGACTTCAATATCATTCTCAACAATCAAGAATGTTTGGGTGGAGTTGAGGTGAACAATCAGGATTGTGATGAATTTAAGAGTTGCTTGTATAACTGTGGGTTATTAAAGCTTCGTAGTAATGGGTTCTTTTTTACATGGAACAATAACCAGCTAGGCAATAGAATTTGGAGATGATTGGATCGTTGTTTGATTAATGTTCATTGGACAGATGTTTTCGAGTTTGCGGACTGTATGGTGCTGCCACCTGGGGTCTCGGATCATTCCCCAATAGTGGTTAACCTGCGAAAATCACAACACTAAAAACAGGGGGATCTTTCGATTCTATAATTTATGGGTTACGCATCCTGATTTCATGTCTACAGTTCACCAGGTATGCCATAAAGAGTGCACAGGGTATGGCATGTATAACGTGTGGAGGAAGCTGATGTTGTTGTAAAATGAATTAAGGCTTTTGCATAGACGTGAATTCTCGAAAATAACAAGTAGAGTGAAAACATGTGTAGCTAGCCTGTTGGACCTACAGGCAGCTATGCAATCGGACCCGATGAATGAACACCTACATGAGGAGGAAAGGGTGATGTGTGCAGAGGTCAAATGTCTTAAAACATGTGAGCAGAGCTACTACAAGCAGAAATCACGAGAAGCTTGGGTACGACTGGGAAATCACAATACTAAATTTTTCCATAATACTATGAAGGTTAGAAGGGCTAGGAACACAATCTCATCTTTGACCATGGAGGATGGAAGAACACTAACTGACTCAGGGGAGATTTGTTCAGCAATGGTAGAGTACTACACAACATTGTTGGGGACTACGACTACAACAAAGGAACATATACATGTAGAGGTGATATAAGCTGGCCCGGTGGTATTAGATGTTGAAGTTGAATCATTATGTGCAGAGGTAACTGAACTGGAGGTTAAAGAAGCACTATGGGGGATTGGTGATGATAAAGCTTTAGGTATGGATGGTTTTAATAGTTTCTTTTTTAAGAAGTGTTGGCATTTAATAGGAGGTTATGTGACTTTCACAGTATGTTCGGACAAGAAGGATACTGAAGCAGATCAATACAGCAGCTCTTACCATAATTCGGAAGGTTAATTCCCCCTAAGGCCTAAGTGATTACCGGCCAATTGCTTATTGTACAGTGTTATATAAGATCATCACTAAGGTATTGGTTGCACGGTTGAGTAAGATTTTGCCAAGGTTAATCAATCAGGCGCAGTCAGCATTTGTACCGAGCAGAAACATTGTTGATAATATCTTGTTAGCCCACGAGCTTGTTTGCAATTACCACCGAACAACTCACACTCCTTCATTTGCACTCAAAGTTGATCTTCGCAAGGGGTATGACTCAGTACATTGGGATTTTATTGAATAAATGTTGCTTGGAATGAACTTTTCGGAGAATTTTATTACATGGATTATGGCTTGTATTCGCACACCTCATTTCTCTATAATACTGAATGGTTCATTCGAAGGTTTTTTCCCAAAGAAGAAGGGTTTGCGCCAAGGAGACCCAATGCCCCCCTTAATACTTGTCTTGGTTATGGAATACTTATCCAGATGTTTTACGGTACAAATTCCCTTTTCTTTTAAATTCCACCAGGGCTGTAAGGAGATGCGTCTGAACCATTTGTGCTTTGCGGATGATCTGTTCGTTTTCAGCGGGTATGATTTGGGATCCCTGGAATGTATTGCAACCATTCTCCATCATTTTGAAAAGGTAATAGGTTTGCAGGTTAAAGAAGGCAAAAGTCCTCAAGTGTGATCTTTAATGCCTCAGTCTGTTGGATTTGGATGGAACGAAATGGTGTGATCTTCACTAATGAAACATTTTTGTTGTGACCGTGTCATTCGTCACATTCTAAATAGTGTAAGAACTAGATTTAATGGAGTGGATAGATTAGTAGAAGTTTAATGGATAATAGATTATTTTGTTGCTTCCTCTATATTTAAGCCCTTCTATCTCTCGAACTACTTGGTGAGTCTCGTGCTTGGTGGTAGTGTTGTGATATAGGGGAATTGAGTTCTATGAGTTGTGTTATCTTTTGTAACAATTCTGTTCAGACAGGAAACGTATAGGGAAAAGTCCTGGCTGTTGTTCATTTGTATATATATTTTGGCAATGAAACCTCTTACATTTAGCCAAAAAAAATGACTTATAGCTAGAAATTGAGTTTTTTTTCAAAAAAAATATTATTAAAAATATCTAATTTTTTCAAAATGTGTACAACAGTGTACAAAAAAGAGTTCACACTTTTTTTATAAAAAATTGATTTAATGATTTTGGTTGATGGTGTACATATGTGTAATAATTTTTCCTTCTTATGATTATTTTGTTGATTGCATGGTGGTTGTAATCCTTCGTCTCAGCTATACATCAGTGGCTTGCATGGACCGGTATAAGACGGGGAAGAAAAATCATTTACAACTAACCCTCCAGTGACTTTAACTCGCACTAAACTTAACAAACACGATAACCAAATGACAGGGCATAAATTCCGTTAACCTAAGTCAGTTATATAGTCCAATAAATGACAGAATTATCTCTAACACAATAAGTTTACAACAAAAAAAACAAAAAAAAAGTACAAACGGATATGATGATTTTTCCTTGTCACAATGCATCGCGTACAGCTATGGGACAAGTGATGGCATCTGCAAGAGATGATATGCCTACTTCCAAGCCAGAAATCTTATAATGCTGAAAATTATAAAACTCAATCACCACAAAAGGCTACTACCATATAAGCAATATTGTCAAAAATTCTGTTTCTCCCAACTACTCTTTTGTATTTGGGCTTGGTTTGCCCTCCCTTCCAGCTCTTCCAAATCCATCTCTTTTCCACTTATAAGATTCTGTGCAGCTCTCATCTAATACAAGAATAATACGTAAGCACAACCGCTTATGTCTTTCAACTATGAATGTGGTAACCGGATCGCATTTACATCAAACACCTCACCTCTTTTCAAGTATGTATGTAGAACTGTATGAGATTACACATCTTTTCAAGGATTCAGTAATCTAAGAAAACAAGAGAATGCCAAATGTCTTCAATTTTGAGGATTAGAAAAATTAAGCTATCAATGAAGTACTTGTAAGAAGGAAAAATCCTGATTACATGCTTGGCTCCTGAATAATTATAAACAAGCTCAGAGTGAAGAGTTCTCGTAGTCAATGAATCCCTGGACATTGACTTGGCCCCGAGTGTCTTGTGTGCTGCAACTAGAACGGCGAAGACCTCTGGAATCTGCCACATCAATCAAGCAGCACAACGTTAGAATAAACTCATGCAAAGTAAACCATGGAGAGGCTGAAACAATGTTGCAAAGAAAACATAACAGAATTTTTTTTGAAAGCATACAAGTGATGCATTGAGAAATGCAACTTCAGGTTCCAGTTTTCCAGCTTGCACAGAATCCAGAAGGTCTCTGCAACAAGATGAACATATAAATGTAGCCAGACCAGCGAATGCATGAAGTCGTCAATTGTTACGGAGATCCCCCAGAAAATTTCTAAAACAGAGAATTCACTTTCTTGTGATGATTAATCATGAAATTTCAAATGCAACACAACTATAAATAAACACTTGGCTTGTGAAGCCCAACAATTAAAACGGTAAGTTTAACAAACACTAAGAATTCCAATTTCCCCTCTCCCCTCTCCGCCATCACTCCCAACTCTTCCTTGTCGCGATAGCTCACACCTTAGCCTGCTCACACCTCACTAATTCTCCCTCAAAAACAAACACCCAACACAATCTTAACTTAATTATATAACTAATCCAACTTAATGGGTTCGGTTAAGAGGAAGTCGACTCTCCTCCTCAGAAACTACTCAGAGACAAAGCTCCTCTCGTCACCGGTGAAACGGTTGCCTGCGTCTACGACGTGTCGTATCCTGATAACTACGTCCTCCTCCTCCAGTTCCCAACACTCCACGCCTGCAAAGGAGTTCCCTTTCACTCTCGACCCCTTCCAGTCTGAAGCCATTAAATGCCTCGACAATGGCGAGTCCGTTATGGTTTTGTTCAATTTGTTTATTTGTTTTGTGTGTAGGTATCAAATATGCTGCCTCTCCTAAAGAGAGGGATTGGTGTACACCATTCCGGCTTACTCCCCACTCTAAAGGAAGTGATTGAGATTTATTCCAAGAAGGATTAACCCTTCATTCTTCTAATCTTGAATTTTCAATTTACATTAGAAAACTCAGTCCACACCAAACATAAACTTTCTTGCAACCTAATCATGCCGAAAGAATACACATTTTCGATTAAATGCTTTAAATATTACCAAGCTACTGATCGAAAGAATCTTAAGAGCTCCAAAACAGAGTACTTCTGGGAAGAAATTAAGAGATATACTTGGAATTGGTGATGTCAGTGAAAAAGGAAAGAGAGAGGGTGTTGTCTCCGCTGATGTGGAACACTCTCATGGCTCTGCTCCAGTGGTAGCTGTCCGTCTCTAGTTAGTTCGTGTCCACCTAATTAATTTTTATTCCCTCCAAACCCTATATTTATGAAAAAGAGTGGAAAAAAAGAAAAAAATACATTTCTTTTCATTTTTTATTAAATTGATGAGAAATAAAATTTACTCTTTATTTCTCTTATTTTTTATCATTTTATTATTATCTAAATAATAGAAAAAAATGTCATTTCTATTTTTTTTTCTTTTCTTTTTTTTTATTTATTTCCATTCATCCAAACAAAGGCCGAGAGATATGAGCGCGGTTAATAGAATTTTGGGCTTTGGGGATTCATAAAATTAGTGGAAAAGGGAAATATTTAGTCAGTAGTAGTAAAACTCTTTCCAAATCTTATTAACCCCTAAAAATAAACTAAAAAAATTGGTGACTTACATGTACAAGGGAGTGAGTGGGTATCAACATTTGATAGATTGTGACACAAGGTCTCAGTGATTCTACGAATAATCTTGGCCTCATCCCTGATTTTAAAACATAATCAAACCAGTTCCTGGGGCATCAAAACAGTTAAAACTACAAATGGATCGCTATAAGCTACCATCAAAATGTATTTTGTTTGACTCTATTCCTATATATATTACCAGTTATCTACATGCCACAGGACAAACTAGCTAAATTAGCAAGACTGGACTTCCATATTTGGACTTTATCTTTGAATTTAGCTTCCTATGTTGCAAATGCTTCCCCGTATCCACATCTGCAGGATCAATGTTATAGAAGACTGACAAGACGAGCTATCCTTTGGACTCTTTGCAGTGGAGGATCTTCACCACTTCATCCAAGCAATACACCGAGAAGGCAAAGTTTTGCGAGAAGACAACAGTGGAGATTCTTGAGCTTTCTCTTACTTGGAGAAGGGCAAACGAGATCTCTTCTCCTCTTTTGAGTTTCTTGTCGATGAAAACATTGACTCCTGCCGCTCGCAGAGCATGGTAGAGATAGTTGGTGAAACCATTGTGCGTGTCGCTGCCTCTGAAACTAACAAAGACACCGTGCTTCCATCCAGTAATGGCGTCAGACGAAGAAGCCATTTTCAGATTTTGAGTGTTGATTAATCAATGTCACACACAATTGCAGATACATAATTCAGGAAATATAGTATCAACTCAACATAGCACTTTCTACGAAATGGAGTGTTTGTTCATTTATATAGCTTTGTTTTCGAAATCTGACTGTCTCCAATGAACATAAAACAAAATTTGCAATGTTTAATGCTTGAAAGAACAATTTCCTTTGATCAGTTTTTGTTCTGAACTATTTCTATCTTCTAAAACAAAATTATTTGAGAGAACAATTCAAGTTTATCCATCCAACGAGGCTTTTTCTTGATGAAAACAACAAGTGGCCAAACATTTGCAGGGTGTATAACCCCACCAAGCATGCAAACCTGACATAGAAACAATTGCCTGAGTGCAATTATGAGTAACCAAATTCGTAGATCGCTTAATGAAAGAAACTTTGACATTGGATAGAGTTGATAATAATGACTTAATCTTTCGTCGTCACCCCAAAACTAACAAATGCTTGGAAACAACCCTCTTCCACTGATTCCCACCATTTTCGTGGTCCTACTTTGACAGATTGAAGAGATGGTAAGGGAAGAGATATTGACACATTCTTTAGCTCCAAGAAATCATATATGACAATATATTGGATACGTTCACACTTGATGTCTTCGCTGCAGATGCTCTTCAGTTTTGCTAACCCAACCAGTTCCAACCGCCTCAAATTCGGAAGACTGAATTGGAAACTGTTGCTGCTGTAATTTTCTTCTGCAGATGTTATCCCCCCAGTTCTTCACATCTATTCACTATAATTGTTTCCAAGTTTCCGAGGTTTGAGAGCAGACCGCGAGGGAGAAGCTTCTTCACAGGACAATAGACAATGTCTAAGGTTTGCATAATGCTGAAAATTATAAAACTCAATCACCACAAAAGGCTACTATCATATAAGCAAAATTGTCAAAAATTTTGTTTCTCCCAACTGACCTTTTGTCTTTGGACTAGGTTTGTGCTCCCTCCCAGCTCTTCCAAATCTCTCTCTTTTCCACTTACAAGATTCTCTACAGCTTTCATCTAATACAAAAATAATACGTAAGCACAACCGCTCCTGTTTTTTAACTATGAATGCAGTAATTGGATTGCATTTACATCAAACACCTCACCTCTTCTGCAGAAGCATTAAAGCGAGCTGCCAATATGTATATAGAATTGTCTGAGATTCCACATCTTTCCAAGGATTAAGAAAGCAAGACAATGCAAAATGTGTTCAATTTTAAGGATTAGAAAAATTAATCAATGAAATACTTGTAAGAAGGAAAAAGGCTAATTACATGCTTGGATCCTGAATAATTATAAACAAGCTCAGACTGAAGAGTTCTCGTAGTCGATGAATCCCTAGACTTGGCCACGAGTGTCTTGTGTGCTGCAACTAGAACGGGGAAGACATCTGGAATCTGCCGCATCAATCAAGCGGCACAATGTTAGAATAAACTCAAGCAAAGTGAACCATGGAGAGGCTGAAACGATGTGACAGAACAGAAATTATTTTGGAAGCATACAAGCGATGCATTCAGAAATGCAACTTCAGGTTCCAGCTTGCATAGAACCCAGAAGGTCACTGCAACATGATGAACATATAAACGTAGGCAGAGCAGCAAATGCATGAAGTTGTCAACTTACACAAAGTTTTTATTTCCTTGACGCATCTTCCAAGTATTTAACAGTCAAGTCAACATTTGTTCTTGTTAAACAGATCAACCATTTGTTTTCGACAAAAGTGGAGACAAAAAATGGTTATCCTCGCTACGCCAAATGGATTTTTAACACAAAGCTATGAGGATGTCAAGTTCATAATTCGAATCACATAAAAGGGAATTCACTTTCCTGTGATTAATCATAAAATTTTAGATGCAACACAACTATAGATGAAGTCTTAATTTCACTTTCTTTCGTGAAATTAGCACTTCATTCTTCTAATCTTCAGTTTTGAATTTAGTTTAGAAAACTCACCAAACGTAAACTTTGTTGCAACCTAATCATGCCGAAATAATGCACATTTTCGATTAAATGCTTTAAATATTACTAAACTACTGATCGGAAGAATCTTGAGAGCTCCAAAACAGAGTAATTCTGGGAAG
>CAODLS011322679.1:0-41165 GCA_948243855.1 Flueggea neowawraea | reverse complement strand
CTTGGACATCCAGGTGATTGGATAGCAGCTTCAGACACATAGGCTGTGTCTTGAAACTCTTATTATGTTTTATGATGTGCTGAACATGATTATGAAAATGGACTAATCTAAGGATTGGTTAAATGAATAAAATGATTATGTAATTTTTATAATCAACCCCATGTTTTATGAAATGAATATATATATGTATTATATATCTCTCTTATGATTTCAAATGATGAAATGCATGTTTACGATTTATGCTATGAAATACTATGATTTTGTTTTATGATACGGGACACTTAAGCTACAGGGTCGAAGTAGCCTTTGGTATACCAATGATATATGTACTATGAAATCCCAGCTACCAAGGATGCTGGTAGCCACTTGTTCTGATCCAACACGTGAATTGTTATGATAGTGGCTGAGTCCACATCATCCATGTTATATGGTGTCACGAGCACACCCATGATTATGGTCGCTTATCAAAGCTATATGTTTTCACTATAAAAACATGTTTTAAGAATCGAAATGATTATTAAGTACGTTTTCATGCTTGCTAGATGTTTTGCTTGCAATCGATTTCGAAATAATTTTCGAAAAGTTATTACCTATAACGTGTATATATGTATATGTATGTGTCTATACCTGGTATTTTCGAATGGTTTTCAAAGCCGTCTTTGTGAGGCACGTATGAGGCAATCTGGAGTGTTTTCCTTCACTGGGCCCTGACCCATTTTCTTTCTATGTCTACTGTTGATTTTATTCCGCAGATTCATCGTTTTTGGTTTCGGTAACTTTTCCGCATCTTGGATACCAGTGATGTGTCATTTGGTTAGTGAAGCTTTTTTGCTCGGGCTCTTATGTATTGATCTACACTGGGATGCTGTCGAGTTACTTAGTTGCTTTTCATACTTTGATGTATATATATATATATTTGGATATTTTATTATGATATATGATTATTCTATCATTTGTTTTTAAATAACAAATGTTTTGAGTAGTAAATTATGATACATGATGCTTGTACGAGATGAGCCGGACTTTCATAAATGGTTTGTCTAGTACGCAGGTCGCGAGCCCGTAATGGGTCGTGACAAAGGGATCAATATCCCAGAAACTCAAAAAATCACATCAACCCAAACAAAGCATACATGAATTTTTATGGGAACGGGCGGAATATTACAGAAGGCTTGGTCAATTCTCTCTATAGTGTTTGCATCCCTCTCTCGTTGGTTCGTCAAAGTATAGGGCTCGCCCACAAATCCCAAGTCAATAAGACCTATCTTAACAAAATCTGCAGAAAGCTCCATTTGTGCATAGTTTGGTAGGTAGGAGCTCTTTTTCTCCTCTGCCCACAAATAGGAATTGAAATCCCCCAAACATAGCCAATCGTTACTCCTTGTCTCTCTGAACTCTATAATTTTAGCTGATGGTCTATCTTCTTCTCGTAGAGCACCATAGATGAAATATAAATCCCTGTCCCCCTCATCCATCCCCTTGTAGACAGTATGCATATAATTCTTTGTAGCTTCAAGTACCCCAATCTGCACATCATCCCTCCAGGAAGGCAATTGGGTGGCCTCCCTTGCCTTTTCCCCATCAGTTCGAATCTGAGATACATCTCACAAACCTTCCTCAATTTCCTGATTGGAAGACGCATTACAACTCTCTTCGTCCACTATCTAGATTGACACATTCGCCCTTCTTTACTGACGTTTTAATGGATACCAGTCTCTTTGTAGTACGAGTAACTGGATCCCTTTAGACATACCCACAGTGAAGCCCACCTTTGGGATGCCTTCCTTCTAAGTTGACCCTCTAGGTGCCCTCCACTCATAATCAAACATGACATGAACTTTTCCAAACCCACATGCTCTACTTCAAGACTGGCCAACATATCTGTTTGGGCCCTTCTCATTTTTTAAACCCAGTATGCTTTCAATTTCTCATATTGCGCCGTTAAGAGGTTACCCAAGTATACTTTTTGGAACTTATTGGACTCATTCGGAGGGAACGCCTCAATCTTCTATATTAAATTATTATTAACCATCCTTTCCATGGTCCCCACCAAATTTTCTCTTTCTTGCATATCTACTATTTGTTATTCTTCCATCATTATTAAACCCTGCAAGTCTGCTTTTTGATTAGCCGAGGTTGGTGCACTGCTCGATGCACCTCTAGTTGTTCCCAATAGACTACCACAAGCACTTGGGCCAGACTAGTTCACTCTCTGATAGTATTGGTTCAACATATAATCTTCCCACCTCAACCAATGTCCACACAAAGAACCCTCCACTGATTCACCAAGGCATAGCCTCTCAAACTTCTGGTCATAATCATTCTCCACATGACCAATAAACCCACAAGGTAATAAAAATTTGGCAATTTATCGTATGACAAGTGAAGCCTCCCAATTGAGCCATATGATTTTTTACCATTTACCCACAGTGTCAGTGGCTTGTTGATGTCCATGTTAATTTTGCTTCTTATGGTAGACATCCACTGCCCAGAGAGAAGCTTCTCATCCTGTTCAAGCAACCCCCCAAGACCATTCCAAATTGGTGGGCGTTGTTGAGGTTCATGTGCGATGGTGACAGGTTATGAATGTGAACCTAGCAGGCATTTGTGTGAAAATATTCCTCCACAATAATCCCATCCACATGCCATTCCTTGTTTATTATGCAGGGTATATTTTCCATGGCCTTGTACCTGTCAAAAGAGTGGTCAAACTAACGAAACAGGTTCACTCCTACCCTTTTGACTAAAAAATAGTTTATGAATGTTATTTTTATATCAATTTACTTGGGATTAATAAATACATTAAATAATATAAGATTGACATGTGACCATGTCTTATACTTAATCTATATATCATGAGACAAAATGACTATATATCAAACTGTGAAATGTTAACTTGGATCACCGATGCAACTCAATTTTAGGTTGTCATAATGTATTACTAGATACCACTTATGGACTTTGGGCCCAAGTTTTGAAACAATGTCTATTGTCATTTTCGAGTGGGCCTATTGTGTCACATACTAAAATGAGTTGGATTGGCTCACAAATATTCTCTCTTATGGTAAATGAATTATTAAATTGGTTAATTTGATTAATTATTAATAATTTAGAATTTTATGATATGTCTTAAATATGATATAAGACATTATCTATTAATATAATGAGCTTTTAATATAAATTACATCTTATTAAAATTAAGCATGTTTTGGGTATATTATGTGTAACATAAATTTCGGCCCATATATGATTAATGAGAGTGATTTATTTAATGATAATGTATTATGTAATTAAAAACCTAATGATATTAAAATAACCCATTAAGAATTCAGCACACTCCCTATTTTATAGGAGGAAATTCAACACTCTTATGTTGACTAGGTCAAAACTTGACTAAGTCTAATTAAGCTAGTGCATGTTAATTAAGACTCTTAATCAAGTAAGGAGTTCATATGCTTATAGCACAAGTAAGAGGAACCTAGTACATCTAAACTAGGGTTTCTATACTTCTATAAATAGGGTTGGCCGAATTTCTATAATTTTTTAAGGTATTGACGAATTTGTGAGAGTCACAAATAGAGAGAGAAAATTCATAAGAATTAGAACAAAGTTTCTTAAGTGCTAGTACACTAGATCGATCCAAGCAAGTTCGTTTGTTTGAATACTATTGGTCACGTTCGCGCAAATACAACGTAAGAGAAAGAGTTTCGAGCTTCGTACTAAAAGCTACACCAATATAACCATTCGACCATATACTCACTAGCATTGGATTTTAAGATAAAATATACTAACTCTAATCGCTTATGTCGATATGCATAAATTTTTGATAAATTTTTAAGATAAATTTTTTGTTATTTTTACTATATTATCCTTATATAAATATTATATTTTAATTACCAATTTGAATACAAACAACCTTGCGCAGAGGAGGAATTAATGCTGAAGGCTGTTGATGTGAATCTTGTGGTAGGTAGTGGACTTAATCGACTTAATTGCGAAGCAATAGCGGAAAAAACGAAAAAAACCCCACAAGGGAGAGATATCTCCATTTCCGCCCCGTATAGTACTTTTAACCTCCGAATATATGAGCCATTAGGAATTAAATTGAATTTATGGACAAATAAGATAAGAAAAATATAGTTGAGGGGCTTTCCCATGACAAACAATGACAATTCTAGTATCAAATATCACCGACAAATAACAGTAAGAGTCCATAATTATTTACATATTTATAACATGATAATAAAATTATAATTTATATAATTACAATACAATATAAATAATATAAAATTAATTTTTTTATTATTTATATAATATATAATAATAAAATAATATAATACGATTATGATACACAAATTATGACCCATAATTATTACCCTGCACCGTAAAAATCAAGACCATGTTCTTAGGGTTTTGGGTTTATAATCTCCACAAACACATTTCAAGAGCTTTCCACAATAGAAGAGAATCAAGAAATCAAAATCGAAACAAGAGAGGAAAACGATGTCGTCTAAGGTGGTCTTGAGGCCAAACAAAGGGAAAAGCAGCGGCAAGGGAGAGAGGGTGTGGAGGAGAAATCAGCAACACAGCACTTGAAGGAGTGGAGCACTTGGGCTGTGAAAAAGGCCAAAGTCATCACTCACTATGGCTTTATTCCTTTGGTCATCATCATCGGCATGAACTCTGAGCCGAAGCCTCAGCTCTATCAACTCCTCAGTCCCGTTTGATCTTGCCTACCAAGATCCTGTTTTGGTCTCTTCTTTAATGGGTCCTTGCCTATTTGTCGAATCCACACTGTTTTGGATTTTAGGAATGTTTAAATAGGTTTAATATGTTACTTTCGAGTTCATTATGGTTTCTTTTCTGTAAGTTTCTGGAATGTTGGATTTAGTAGTTTTATTATGTGAACTGTTGAATCTGCTAACCCTTGATTAGTATCTTGTGTGGGATTTTGCGTTCTTAATACATACATGTGCTGCTGGAGTGACTTGTCGGTTTATAGAAGGGATTTTTTTTTGATCAGTTTACCGAAGGGATTTAGGTGTAAAAGAGAAATAATTTGGGAGAGAAGATTCTAAAAAATTTATTCGTGTCCTCGGTAGGAATTAAAAGTTTGCATGTCTTGTTTGATTTTGAAATAGTGAACCTTTGATCTTGTTTGTATTTATGTAGTGTGGTTTATTGATTTTATCCAAATGATTTTGAGGATGATATAAGCTATTTGTGGGGGGCTTTTTTGATTGATCTATTGATTAGTCTAAAACATTGAAATTCCAGTTTCTGTTCTGTTGTGAGTGAAGGGGGATAAAGTAAACTGCATTATCCCTTCACCTGCAGAGATTGTTTGCAGTAAGTCGTAGAATAATTAATGTTGTATCATAATCATCTTCAGACAGTTGCATGATTGAGCTCCTTCCGGAGATCAATAGTTTTTGAATAACAGGAAGCACAGGTACAAGATTTAGGTCGTACAATGTAGGCACTCTCACCGATTCACTTTACTCTTATTTGCGTCTTTAGTATAGCTTGGAATTTGTGGGTACTGAGTTAGTTGATTAATTCGATAGGAAATGAAAGGGGTGTTAGCATGTGTTTTTATTTGTGTTGTCAAACAATCAAATTCAACTGTTCACTAACCTGTTGAATTGTGTGGTGTCACTGTCATCTAAAAGTTTTATTGTCATGCAAATATGAGCTGTTATTTTTCGTGAAAATCAATGGTTGAGAAGTAGTGGATATGTGAAATTCTGCATGTAGTAAGTTAATGAGATGATGAAATATTGATTTCTCTTCTATCCTTCTCCATCTCTACTGAAAGTGCATTATTTTAGTATCAGTCACTTTGTTAATCATCCTAGTAGATATCAATTTATCCAGTCTCTGTCCTCTTTGATTTCTTTGAACTTTTAGCTTTAGGTATTTATATAAATGTTTTGAGTGGTATGTTAATTGTATATGTTCTGCCCAGCCAATTGTTATTAGCAGAGAACTGTTAAATCGTTGTGTTTTGGTTCAATGTCTATAATCACGTAGATATTCTTACAGGAATTTAGTTTTCCAATGATGGTGTCTGCCTGCATCCATTGCTTTCTGGAATCTTATGATGTATGCTAGTTTCGTCTCAAATAAGTTAGGTTTCAGTTAGGTCTCTGGAGTTTTTCTGGTTAAGTTTCTATTCAAATCAATCTTTTGGAAAGCGTTCTGGGTATTTCACATTAAGCCATATCTAGTGCTCTCGATGGGGCTTGTTTTCTGATGAGGTTTGTGGTCATTTCTGTATGAGCTTTCTTTCGATCGAACTTCATGGTGGTATGGTAGGGGTTCACCACTTCATCAGATATTAGTTGCCTTTTCTTCTGGGTGATACAGGGGAACAATGGAGGAAGAAGTTATTGCTGAAAAATTCAAAATACCTATCTTTTGCTATTATCACTATTTTTTTTTTTGTTGTTGTCAATAACCAGACCCATATGAACTCAAAACATAAAAATTGGTCTCCTCAAGTTTACATTCAGAAGTTTATATATATCTTTTGCCAATCTGAAATGATCTTGACTTTCATTAAAATAGAGTTAATTATATGGGTATGTCACAATTAAACCATAAATTCTTACATATGCCAATATGAGTTTCAATATATTAGAAACTAGTATAAAACTCCGAGTGATATTTTGGATACCATTAATATGATTTAATTTTCTTATGAATATTTAAGTTTTTATAATTTAAATTTTAAAATTAAAATAAAATAATATAATTTTGAATTTCACATTAAATTTTGAATTTTTCAATATAGTTTGCAAAATTCAATCTTTTAAATATAGTTTGAAGAATTGTTTTATTTGTAATTTATAAAAATTTTCAATACATACTTACTTTTAACTTTTGAAACCTCTCCAAGTGAAAATAAATTGAGCAATTATAAACTAATGTGAATTGACAATATTTAACAGTAATTTTTGTTGAGATTGAAGAATTATAATATGATAAAAACTCTTAAGTGGCTTATTTAATATAGCTTGTCAATAAATTGGTTAAAAGATGTATTGAGTCAATAATCGTTTGTTGCATAATCGATAAAATTTTACATTTTCAAGGAATAATTATAAAAAATATTAATAAAACAAAAAGTTGATCTTCCATAAACCAAATCCATTTGTTCATCTCTAATTGAAATATTAACAAATTCAATAATCAAAATATACTTTACTATGACAATCAATTTGATTGTGAATTTATTAGTTCACAATACCAATTTTAGAAATTGTATTTATTTATGAAATTTAATTTTTAGGGACATTTGTGAAATCAAAATTGATAAAAAAAGGTTGACATATAGAATCAAATAAAAACAACAACAGTGATATAGAAAATAATATAATTTTTAAAAAAAACATACATTGTTGTGGTGAATATTAAACAATATGTGTACTATAGTATTTGTTTTTAAAATGTGCAATGAAAGTTCATTTAAAAAAAAAAGATATATTCTTATATTTTAATTTTTATTGTATATTTTATTAATTACTATATAAATTGGTTAATATAAATACCTAATGTAAACGCATTTATTATTATTTTTATGATTTATTTTTGTATGACACATGTCACATTAATAAGACACCAAATGTCGTTCATTTAGGATGATACATGTCAACATCTCAATACATGTATTCTCCTTTATATTAATATATAGATGTTACAATGACAATTTCTCAACATCAGGAACATCATATTCGCCATATTTGTCTAAAAAATGCCACATCACAAAAATGTCACATCACTTTCAGATAAAATCAAAATGTTGTCTTAAATATCTTATTTCTCTCTTTATCCCCCATTCCTTCCCTCATTCTCCTCCTCTCTCGCTCTCTCTCTATTCACCTCAAATTCTCGTAAGTCTCCATCGACTTCTCCTCCATGGAGAAGAGGGAGTGAAAAAGATGCTACGAAGAAGAACACTGTTGTGTCGTTGATCTCTCTCTTCGTCACCGGAGAAGAAGGAGAACCATAGATGCGATGCCGATCTCTCTCTTCGTTGAAGGAAAAGGCGCAATGGCACTGGGAATGAGGTTTGTGTTGGATCATGGGTGATCATCATTGAGTTCCTTTTGTGTTTTGATGATGTGCAAAATAATTGACCTAGAGTAAAACACGTTGGAAAGCTCGGAACTGCAAATCAAGCCACTGGAAGTGCCACAATGCATGTTATCTAGGCACAACGTACGTCACAGTTAAGGGCAACGTACGTGATAAGGTCACAACGTACGTAGACGTGAGCTCAGAAGGAAACATAGGCTACTGGATGGTTTCAAACCAAGAGCAACGTACGTCATACATGCACAACGTACGCATAGGAGATTCAATGTACGTCATCTGGAGATGTGGCTATGATTAACGTATATCACGGATGATCAACGTACGTAGAGCTGAAGAATTTGCAGACAACGTATGCAGGCTTGGTGCAATGTACGTTGTGTTTGTTCCAGAAGGCTGTAACGACTATAAACTGTCTGCAACGGCTAGTTTCTCAACACTAACGGTCATATGGTTTAAAGAAGCTATAAATACATCAAGGAAGGGCAGGAAAATGTGGATGATCATATGCTTTTAACGCTAAAACATTTTTATCATTCCATCACCCCCAAAACACCAAAATCAAGCTAGAGAGAAAATCAAGAGCATTGTGTCAACATGTACTCCTAGCATAGAGCTTCAATATTTTGTAAACAGTTTTTACAAATACTTTGAGAGTGTGGGGAAGGTTGGTTGTGAACCTATGGAAAACAACATTGTAATGACTTTAGAGGTTTGAGCCATAATCAACCTTGGATAGGCTTTGGAGGCGTGAGCCGTAATCAACCTTGTTGGTCTTAGAGGGGTGAGCCGCAATCAACCTTGTTGGCTTTAGAGGTGTGTGCCGCAATTAACCTTGATGTAAGGCTTTGTGGGATTGAGTCGTAATCAATCTCCAATAGTGGAAATCCTAAGTGAGACTTAGATAGTGGACGTAGGCATGGTTGACCGAACTACTATAAATCTTGGTGTTTTTTTCTCGCCTCACTTCAACTCGTCTCCGCTCTCCAAACTTAACCAATGCATCCCTGGGAAAATTCTCCAACAGTTTGATCTATGCTGCCACTCTTGTCAATTCGTCACAACAGTTTGGCTTGGACGGAGTGGATAGAGTGGCAGAGATGCAACGACAGTTAGGGTATCCAAACCCTACTCGCTGCATTCTGTTTTTTTATAGGAAAAAACAAAAAAATTTGATTTAACTAGTTTTGGCGTCGCCATTTGCGGGGTTCGTTTTAGTGTTGGTGGTGGTGGAGACCAAACCTGGTATTGACAGCAGCAGACGCCTAAAAAGACCTTTATATACTTTTGTGCACCAAATTAATTACCATTAAATAAATTAAATTTGTAAATATTGTTTATACCGAATATATATACACACACAAATAATTTAGATTCATTTTTATAAAATTATTATACCAAAAATTCATAAAAAATTGTGAATTTCCTTTTGAACACTTTTGAAGACATTTGAAGACTCTTTAAAAAATCATATTTTTTTATTGGAATTCAATTTTTTTGAAAAATCAATTTCTCGTAAAAATATCACGATTTTTCATGAATTTGACATTAGTTAAATTCAATTTGTTTTTCTTGTATTTTTTATAGTTAAAAAATTAAATGATATTTATTAAATTCAGTATTTAGTTTTCTCATAAAAATGTAATTTTCCCAATGTTCCTCCGTAATCCATTCTGACACTGGCCCATGAAGATGACAAGACAAATCTGGTGGCCAATCTCCATCTCTTACAATTTTGCAAAGAAATCAAACACTCTATTTGCCTCCCTACTTTCCAATAAAAGGAGCAAAATAAAAACTTGCCTTTAAGGCCTTGATATGCTGTACGATAGCCTTGACTTCCCATCTACAGATTGCAGCTGGTTCACACAGAGCCTGAATTGCAGATTGCGAGTCCCACTCAATCTAGATTCTTTCCCAGTGCTAGCTGCATCCCAAGTCGAATGGCTTCTTTTTCTGCAGCTAGCACTCCATCCATCTTTTTTCTCAATACTGCAAATTCAGAAGTTTATATTTAACACAATAGCATCAAGACTCCCTCTCCCAAAACTCCAAGTATACTAAACAAAACTCGTGAACGCCATTTGCCTGGTCTTCGAGGTTGAATGCGCTGTATGGGCTTTTCTAGAAAAGCTAACTCATCCATCGCCACGTTGCCTAATCCCACATTTCTAGAAAACGGGTCAATACAAATGCAATATACACGTTCAACAGTGTCCATAGCATTTCAATGGTTTGGATAGCATTATTATACAAGCCACATCTATATTGTCACAAACATTCTATCTCAATAAACTAACTTTAGTTGCTAATCAATTTCTAATAATCAACCAAGCAATAAAACTTTGTTTAGGATAGTTTTGCTTACCCTAAATGAGTATCCACCGATTCAGCTTGTCTTTTTGTGGCCTAGAAGCATTCCAAGCAATAGTCATGTTATACATGCCATTTCTACGAAACTAATATACGTCATTTCTACAAAGTATTTAGGTGATTTGATCTTGATGACCATAACAACTTTGTGTGTCATCACTATCACCCAAACTACTAGAATAGTAGTACCAGTGAACACCTCACCCGATTTCCGATTAAGATTCCGACTTCCGAGATGGTGATTTGGGTATTCGGATCCTTGTGTGGGACCCAAAAGTGATTAGAGTTGAGATTTTCCTAAGTTTAGATGTAAATAAGCTCGGGATATGATGAAACTTATGTACCTAAGTTGGAATTGCATCTAAAGTGTGTAATTAAGTGTGTTGCGCACGTAGCATTGAATTACATACTTTAGGTTTTAGGTTGTGTACATTAGGCAGGTGAAAAATCAAAGCAGAAGCTACTGGATGTTGTTAGGAGTGAGTTGCGCATGCAATGAAAGTGTCGTGTACTGTTAATTTGTAAAATGATGAGTTTTGGTGAGAGGCCTATATATACCCCTTCTACACCCCTTGTCCGACCATTTCTCATTCCAAACACATTCAAACACTTTACAATTCACTTCAAACCTATCTTTCTTGATCTCCTTCCAAATCCTTCAAGATTTGAGGTAAGATCTTCTTCTATACTCATTTCTATGTCATCTCATAATGAATAATCATCTAGAACAAACAAGCATGAATGTTGCACATGAACCCATCTAAAACCTTGTAGTAAAACACCCATCCTTACTGATTTTTGATAGAAGTTCATGTAGAGGAGTGATCTAGAACATGCGTGCATACAAAAGAGATAATACATGCATGCAAAGAATATTGTCTTACATGTTGAGTGTGGTGTTAGGGTTTGATGATTTTGATGTGTTGTATTCGGATCTAAGTTATTTTTGGGCAAAATGAGTTATGTAAATGACGGATTTAGTAAGAAATGTAAGCGTTGACGTGTTCTTGAAATGCATGCATAGGTTTAGGCTTGTGTTAGATTATGAAATTGATGATTTTGATGATGTTTTGTGTAGAATGTTAATAGTTTAAGTTCTAGAATGTAATCTGCAGTGATTTGCGTAATTTGGAATCAATTTTTGTGTTGTTGGTTCGGTTGGAATGGACGTAGGGTGTTTTTGATAAATTTCTATCGCAGGGATTGAAATGTAAAATTATAACATTTTAGAGGTCTAAAATGTAAATGTAAGATAATTGGAGGACTGAATGGTATTTTTTTTAAATTTAAGGGACTGAGTTTTAAAATGCTGAGACCTTAGGGACTAAATTGTAATTTTTCTTAAACTTGAGGGGCTAGAATTTTTATTTTATGACACATCAGTTTATCGAAAGAAAGAGTTAGATACTCGATCAAAATAGGATTTTGACATCAGTATGGGTTTGGAAAACTCCATTTGCATTTTCATGCATACATGTATTGCTATAGCTACCAGATCTGATGTAAGCATATATGATTTCAACTTTGTCCGATTGAGGTGACCAAACATCCACTAGAGGTGCCTGACTAGGATTCTGAGTTCGACATCTAGATGAGTTGGATGCCATACTAAACACATAGATTGTGTTATCAGAAATCTATATATTTTTTGATGTGTTGGACTTGCATGTAATCCAAACTAATTGAAGGATCGGTAAATCCTAAAATATGCTGTGTGAAATGAGGTACGATGAATCCGTATTTTTATACAACAAGATATGATTAATGACTCTGAATTATTGATACTTAGTTATAATTGAGATAAGATAAATTATGATGTCTGAAATTATTTGTCCGTTATGTACGATGCATGTTAAGAAATTTTGTATAATTTGATATGATTTAGGACACCTAGCTATGGGAACGCGTAGCCTATGATATACCACGAGATAGTCAAGGCGTAAGTGGCTATCAGGTACCTTTGTGGCTATTAGATAAACTATGAAAAGAATATTGATTATGCGTGAATGCATGTTATCTCTGCAAACTGTTTTCAAGAAATGTTTTTAAGTTTCTATAAGTATATGTATGTATATATGCATGTATAATAATATTATACAAGTATATACCTGTGTGCGATATTTTTCAGAAATGTTTTCAAAATGATTTATGTGAGGACTTGGAGTCGCTTTAGTGTGTTGGCCCACACAGAGTATTATCACCCCCGTTCGTGGCTTTGACATTTCATGTTAATTTGGTGTTAACACCCATTCAACATTCAACGCTCAGTGATGTATTCTGTTTAGCTGTGAGTGCCCTTTTGTTCGAGCTCTATGACTCTGGTTTGTTAGATACTCCACATCCAGAAACTTGTGGGATTAATGGGTGTAGTTTACTATGTTGTGGATTTAAACTTACTATAACTATTTTCCTTATCTATTTTTTTAAAAATATGAATTTGCATAATTATATAAATATTTCGGCTTTTTTTAAATAAGCTAATAACTTAACTTGCCTAATAAACCAAATTAATAATTGATTAAGCATAAATAATTGGGTAGAAGTTCTGTTTATCAGAGGCTTGTGGGGGATGGACAATGCCAATGGTTCGGTTCGGTTCGCCTCGTACACCGGTTGTGGCCCAATCCGAGTCGTGACATTCAGATGGATCTCGATAATCTCCATGGTCCCCTTCTCCATACATCACCTATTAGCCTCTTCACAAACTTCTCGTTAAACTGAAGAGTGTAGAACAAAATAGAGGAAACAAAGAAGAGGGAAGTGAGAAGGAAGAATAGCTTTTCATTAATTGATCGACAATCATGTACAACATGTCCTTAAATAATATCCATAAGAAGACATGGCTACTGTCTGCATGACAATATTTGTAAAAAGAAAAGTAAGAAAACTAACACCATTAAGTAATGCCACCATCAACAAAAAAAAAAACTCTTCCTACACTCTCCCTCAAAATGAACATCAATATTGGTAATGCTCTTCTTAGACTTCAAAGAATGAAAAGAAAATCACTGTAAAGGCTTAGTGAAATGATCAACCAACTGAAATGATGATGAAACATGCTGCAAAGAAATAATACCAACAACAAATTTCTCTCTCAAGAAATGACAATCAACTCTTGAATGTAAAATCTAGACATCATGACTTGGTATAACATAGGATTGTGATATATATGCATAGCAGATTGATTGTCACAAAACATAGTCACAACTCTTGAATGTAAAATCTAGACACCATGAAGAATATAAAGAAGCCAAATAACCTCATAAAAGGTCTTAGATATAACGTAATATTCAGATTCAGTAGTTTTGAAGTTGAATTGATCTTTTCATGATATGTTGAAGCTCATATTGGAAAACATGAATCAAGTAAGGTTGGATGGGCTTGATGAAGAGAAGGATGAATTTTCTCCTCTCTGGAAAGACACAGACGTGTTTGGAATCATGAAATGGAAGACAAAACTTTGTGACATTATGTTCAAGTTGACAGAAAAAGTTTGGAAGGACATGACCTGGTACACGACCATGTCCATGACCGTGTAATAGCATGACTTGACACACGTGTACTCCTCTGTGCCAAATTTTCTCCTTGTTCCAAACTATATTTATGCCTGTGTCTTTGATGCTCCAATCGTGTCTTAAAGTCTGACGGATTTTGGATGGGCTTTAGGGTTTGTTTTAACCTATTTTTGCAAGGATTCATGTAACTCATATATATAGGTGGCTTGGGAAACATATGTAACCTTTTGGCCGACTTTCATAGTGAATACATAAATCTCTCTATGCCCATAGACGTAGATCACATTAATCAAACAACATAAATTTTGTGTGTGTGATTTCTTTTGCGTTAATTTTCTATTTATCATGCTCAATTCCTAACAAATGGTATCAGAGCCATAAGCGTTTGGTGATTTAGAAACTCTTGGGTTTGTGTCACACAAAGAAAATGTCTTCACACAAATTAGAGATTGAGAAATTCAATGGCTTGAATGATTTTACCTTGTGGAAGCAGATGGCGCTTCTAGTTTAACAAAAATGTACGGAGGCTATTGAAGGTGAAGAGAGATTACCTGCAGAATTGACAGCAATATCAAAGTCTGAAATTGTGTCAAAGGCACACAATACGATTCTGTTGGGTTTGGAAGATGAAGTTCTAAGAGAGGTAGTAGATGAGACAATGACAGTTGGCTTGTAGAAAAAGTACCAGAAGAAATCCTTAACAAATAAGCTTTATCTAAAAAGGCGATGACTGATGTATGATAAATTTACATGGATATTCAAGTATAAATAGATAATATTTTGGCCGTAAGTGTACTTAATTGTCCATGAATTTATACTATTTTTGTTTTTTTTTTTTATGTAGGATGAATTAGAATGCATAGAATGTGGATGAAAAGTGATGAAAAAGACATGAAAAAGAATTTCTCAAAGGGGCTTAAGCGATGGAAAGAAATGGAGGAAAAATCGACTCAAAAGGAGGAACTTTCGTCATCACACCATAGACGACTGTGACCTCTTATGGCTCAGAATTTGGCATCAAGTGAGGAACCAAGGAAAGCTGTTGTCATGGTTGTGACTGTGACTAATATGTTGTTAGGCCGTGACTCAGTAACGGTTAAGAGTCACAGCCGTGACGTGAGGGTGTGATCAACAATCAAATTTCCAACCAACCAGATGAGAGTCATGGTCATGTGTCCAATCCGTGACCAAATAGAGCTGAGGCCATGAATCAATCACTGTCATGAGTCATGGCCATTACAAGAGGGCGTGACCACTCTGAAAAGAGAGAAAAGAGTGACAAACAAGGACAAAAAGGTGTGGACCAAGGCACATTCGAGTAGCATTTTTGTCAGCAATTATTGAAGAGTTTTGAGGTCAAATGAGTGTTATAAATACTCCTCTAATTTTCGCTTTTAGGAACATTCTTGACATCACCAAAAATATTTTCTTTTTCTCTAGATAGGATTTAAGTTAGGGTTTGAAGAATAAAGGGAGAGCTTGAAGGTTGTGGCATCCTCTTTCAAAGTGACATTGAAGAGGCGTTCTTGGCTTCCATCCTTCTTCAATTTCTTCATCCTTTTAGATTGGTTATAATGTTTTATGTTTATTTTTATTGTTGTTTTTATTTATGTTAATCGTGGTAGCTTAGATCTCTAGTTAGGACCTAGAGATGTAGACTATTGATCACCATTTGTTATGATTATGAATGAGTATTGTATTTTATGTTTAATATTTGAGCTTTTGTTAATGGGTATTGTGATTTAATTTTTATAATTGATGTTTGCCATTGGATTTGATGTAATGTCTTATTTTGATTGACTATTGTTATGCTTGATCACCATGATGATAGTTTTGATAAACCTAGTTAATGGATCGAGAGGTGAAGGATAGGTAAGGTTCACAAGCATTAAACTCACTTGATCTAGGATAGACATATTCTATGCTTTTAAGGTGTTTGATGAAATTCCCTAATAGCTTAAAGAGTCTAGTTTAGTTAGATGAGGTCAAGATGACTCTTTTAATAAATATAGACATAACTTAAATGAACTTGAGAGAGACTTTACGCGAGATTAGTGAGAGAACACTCAATCCCAAAACCCCATTCAATAGTCCAGAAAATAGAAGTCTTTAGTTGAATCTCAAAAGTCCTAACACTTTATTCATTGATTATTTATTCTCTTTGTTAATTGCTTGTCTTTATAAATCTTGTGTTTTATTAATCAAAACCCCCAAAAATCTAATGATTTGTTTTATTGCTTTCATTTTACGAATTGATCACCATTAGTACTCGTTCTCTTAGATTCAATAACATTGGAATAGTCCTTGGTAAAACTACATCGATTCTCGTGCGCTTGCGGGAATTTGATCAAGTTTTTGGCTATGTTGCCGGGGAACAATGCTACTCATTGTGATCTTTTCCTTTCTTTTTATTTAAGTTTCTGTTTTTCCTTTGCATGTGTAGGTATTACATGATATTGAGGAATTTTAAAAGTTTGGTAAACGAGGAGGTTATCCCTTTGATTTTGAAAATTAAAAGATTGTATAGGGAGAACTAGGCTAATAGAAGAAGGAAAAGAATGACTGAAAAATCCTAGACCTCGATAATAACATGTGAAGGAAGCTAGAGTGGGGCAATTTTCGGATGATGTCCATGGCTACCCAATGTCAGTGTGTCTGAGTTTGAGGGAGATACATAGACCGGTGATTGGAGCCTCACCATCTTGCATTAGGCTAAGTCTGGCGGCAATAAATTATGAATTGACGAGTATTCATTTTAGTATGTTGCCATCATACAATGGGTTGTTGTCGAAGGGTCTGCTCACATTCTTAAGGGGCACTACCATCCAGAATTTCTCTTTTGATGGATTGAACAAAAATGAGCTAAGTATGAGTTGTTTTCCATATACTTTGAAGGACTGGGCGAAGACTTGGTTGATCAACTTTCCGAAAGGGTCACTTGATACTTGGGAGGAGGTTTATAAAAAATCCATGATGAAATACTATCTTCAAAAGATCGTCGAATTAAGGACCAATATATGCTCCTTCTAAAAATTTGAGGGAGAGCCTTTTCATGAGGCATAAGAGCACTTCAAGCTACTTTTGAGTCAATGCCCCCACCATTAATTTTCATTGGCTTTGCTCATTAAAGGTTTCTATGATGGCTTGACAATGCATGGGAAAATGCTTATAGACACCGCATCAAGATGCTATTTTGGTGATAAGACGGCCAAAGAAGTTTATGATATCTATGAGATGCTTGCCACCGACTCTCAACAAAAGGCGGTGAGTGGAAGAAGAGCAGGAATTCATGTGGTAACCTCTACTTCACTTGATTTAGTGTCCTAAGTTGTTGAATTATCTAGGAAGTTGAATTTATTGATCAATAGAGAAGCTATGGTTAGAGAACAATGATTGTTTTTGCAGTGATGGGGCATAATGATGCCAATTGTAGGATGAGCCAATGAGTGGGTATTGAACTTGAGAAGGTTAATTATATGAGAAGTTATGCTAAAGAACAACCTAGGAATGACCCATACTAAAACACTTTTAATTTGGGTTGGCGCAATCACCCAATTTTTCTTGAAAGGATCCAAATAGCAACACCAATCAAGTCAGACCTATTGGACTCGTGAGATATCAACTAATGCCATCACCACCTTATCAACAACAACCACCCCAACAAAACACCTAAGAAAAAAACCACCCCTTGACGACCTATTCATGCAATATATGTTCAAAATGGAGGCAACAGACGCCAAGGTTGACCAAGCCATTCAAGCTCAACAAGCGACCATTTTAAATTTGGAGAGACAAGTAGGTCAAATTTCCAAAGTGGTTTCTGTTGAATAATTTCGGTCTATGATTAGGGTAACGTTTGTAGAGTGATAAACGCTCATTTATACATATTTGTACCATTGATTTCTTATTGTTTTTGTTATTATTCGAGCGTTATTGATGAGTTTTGGTACTTTAATCATTCATATTTTGTTTTTTCAGGTCATTTAATGGTGTCTTGATTGAATTACGCAAAAACAGAAAAAAAATGAGAACAAATGACAAAGTCTAAGGCACCACTGGAAAGACACGGTTTATGATTGAATGACACGACCGTGTAATTTCATCCAGGAACAAAGACACGGCCTTGAAGAAAAAGACACGGCCGTGTCTTACTATGTTCTATCAGTGTCTTATTCGCTAGAGTTAATTTCATATTTAGAATACAAGACACGACCTTGGAGTCAAAGACACGGTTGTGTAAATTAAGTTATGTCTGTGTCTTACCAGTTTCAGGACCAAACGCGTCAAAGAGCTGAAACAACGAAGTTTTAAAGCAAGACACGATTTGGAAACGAAAGACATGGCAGTGTAATGTCCGTATCGGGCCATGTCTTACCCCATATGCCCTAATTCACGTATTTAAGTGGGTTTTGGCATTTGAAGAGGGAGAGCCGACTTGGAGACACAAAATATACATCTATAGAGGCCAGATAAGGTGGGAACGAATGAAAACATCATTGGGCATCAAGAACGAAGGGATTTCGCAAAGAATTGGAGGATTCAATCATGGGTTTTCCTTCTCTCTCTAGATTTCTCTTTGTTTTTGTCGTATATCTCTCTATTGTAATGAACTAATTTCATTGTGCACTTGGATGTGATGAACACTAGACAGATTATGTGATTGTTGGATTTTGTTGTTTATTCAGTTAATTCATGGAATTGAGACTCAATTATGATTTATATTGTGTATTGTTGAGTTGATTGTTGCTAGCCTTTCGATTCCAATATTGATTCATGCACGTGCAATCGAGAGATTCTTTGTATGATAGATTGCTCATAATTGAGAGGAGTTGCATGCAAACCTAGAGATAGGTCGACATAAATCTTCCGGATTATGGTCAAATCTAATAGTGAAATTCACAGAACAGTGTGTTAATGCAACGATAGGCGTTTTAATTAGGAAGAGATTCCGATTAATCAACCTAGTCATTAGACGTTAGCTAACTCGAGAGAGAGGTTAATATATTGTAGGAATTTCCACAGTCCAATTGCCTAAATGGTTGTTTGAATAATGAGTCACCGTCACTTAATTCGGTATAGGGGGATTCAACGTATAGGTGCCATTTTCCCATCGTTTGTTCTATCGTTTAATTTAAGTTTATGTTTGTTCTTTGTTTAGTTTATTTATTTTATAGATTCAAAATCATTTTATTTGCCAGCTAGATAATAGAGTGAAGGTGAGTAGCTAGTAATCTTAGTCTATGTGGGATACGACACTCGGTACTCAGGTCCGCATACTACATTTCGATAGGTGCACTTGACTGTTACCATAGAGCGGAAGTGACTTTAAATGAAAGTGAACTTCTCTTGATGTATTTATAGCTTTTCTAAGCCATATGACCGTTAGTGAAGAGAATATAGCCGTTGGAGTGCCTTTAATGCTGTTAGCTGCTATCTCTGCCATTCTAACGTACGTTGCACTTGAGAGACGTGCGTTGATCATGTTGCAAATGAAATTACGTATGTTGCTAACCCAAAACATATGTTGTTCATGTTGTGTATTCATATAACGTACATTGTCATAGTATAACATACGTTATACTTTTTCCCATGTTATCCTGTAGCCTTTGCTTGCAATTCTTCTCTTCCTCACGTACGTTGGCTTCCTATAACGTACGTTGTCATCTTGTTATGTACATTATACTTCATGCAACGTACGTTAACTGCAACATCAGCTTTGTTTCATAATTCCAAACTTTCCAACGTGTTTCGCTTTAACTCAAACGTTTTTGCTCTTCATCAAATCCTTTTGTTCATCATCAAAACACATAAGGAACTCAATGTTGATCACCCTTGATCCAAAAATCTCCCCCTTTTTTATGATCACAAAACTTTGAATAATTAAAACTCTACATCATTGATCAAGGATTTCATCATTGTCATTGGGTTAGCATCATGCAAATGTGAATGCAAAAATTTTCTACCCCTTGCATATATATATATATATATATATATATATAGATGAGCATATTCAACATTCTCCCCCTTTTTGTGATCATCAAAAAGATTAAGCAATTTCATTCCCCCTTTGAAAAACAATATGTGCATATAACAAAACATAGTCTCTCCCCCTATTTGTTTCAAACCAATGCACATATCAACATATGCAACATATCATGCAAAAAACAATAATCAAATAAGAAATAAAAATTGCATGAAATTTAAAAGAATGAGAATTTAAGGAGTACCTAATATGCCGAAAGGCATACATTGGTCGATGGATCACCATCTTCACTTGAAGAAGAACTATAATCTCTTCTTTTCGTTTTCTCCTTCAATCTCCCCATCTTTTTTTGTTGATTCTTTTAGTTTTTCAACAACTTCTCATAAGTTGCTATCCTTTTGGAGTAATATTTGACCTCTTCATCGTCCTCTTCATCCAAAATCATCTCCCCTCCACTCTCATCTTTTTGAAAATGAGTGGAAGCTTTCAATGCCTTGCCATGCTTAGGTTTTTTGCTTCTAGACCTTTGCACAATTTCATAGTTTATGAATGACCTAACTAAAGCACTAAACTCTAATAACTTTAAGTCTTTGGACTCCATGATGGCTATAACTTGAGCATCCCATTCCTTTGGCAATGAACATAAGATCTTCTTGTGTTTATCGCTACTAGAGATTGGTCTTCCAAGAGAAGTAAGTCCATTTGTAATTTTCGCAAAGCGATCAAGCAAGCATGGTGTTAATGCCTTCATAATCTCTTATGGTGAATAACTCATAGTCAAGTAGAAGCACATTAATATTGGTTTCCTTGACTTGAGTTGTGCCTTCATGAGTAATGTAATACCCCGCCTATTTCGATAGGAGTCATGTAGCATTCTGTTGATTTTTGTGAATTGAGATGTCCAGAGTTTGTTCAAACACTACTATGTTGAGTTTAGGTGTTTGATTGGTCTCGGGATGTTGGTGTAGATGATCCTAAATTGGGATTGCCTTAGAATTTGAGTTTTTATATGTGTAGAGCAAGCTGAAGGCTTACAATGTGCATTGTAGACTTACTACACGCGTTGATGGCTTGCTGGGTTAGAGGACCATTTGGATTCCATTGTTTGCGCACGCGGTGAAGGTTTTACGCGCGTTGTATGGTGTGCCACATGTGTTGATCATCATTCTGGGTTTGAGAGTCTTGGATCTGGGTTTGATTGGTGTTATATCCATTTCAACAACGCTCGTTGCTTGGGGTAGTATGCATGTTGACCGTTTACAATGCGCGTTATCGAAAGTGTAACGTGCGTATATGTCCCTTGTCTCGGCGAATTTCTACGAAACATAGCATTTTGATGCAAGGGTTATAAATACCCCTCTTCCATCTTCATCCGGTTCTCACCCATTCTCTCACCAAATACTCTTAAACTTGTCTGAATCACTTCTCTAGTGTTTTCCCATCACTCCTAGGCATCTGTTGAGATAAGATCGACGCCCCATTCCATTCATTTACTCATTTTACTGTTGAATCTAGCATTTTTTCGTTTTGGGCCCGAAATCCCTAAGGTTTGATTTTTCTTGTTATTCTGAGTTATTGGATGCTAAGGGTTGTTAGATTAGACTATATTGAGACTAATGAACATGGTTTGAGCTTTGAATATACAGATTTGATGTTGTTTTGAATAGGTTAGGGTTATGTTTGGATTTTGCTTAATTTTTGGAAATGTGGAGTTTGTTTCTTGGATTTGATTATAAATCCTTACTCCTGAGGTTGATATTGACAAATGTGGATGACTGGTTTCAATTTTTATCGGTTGAATCGAGATTTTATTATTTTTGGAAAGTTTTCTCTAGTTTTGTAATTTTAGGAAGGTTGATTCCTAATCTGTAATTTTGGAGAACTTTGGTCAGATTTATAATAATGGAAAGTTGAAGTCTAGATTTGTAAATTTTAGAAAAGTTGAGGTCCAACTTGTAATTTTACAAGTT
Organism: Flueggea neowawraea; assembly: GCA_948243855.1. Classification (NCBI taxonomy): domain Eukaryota; kingdom Viridiplantae; phylum Streptophyta; class Magnoliopsida; order Malpighiales; family Phyllanthaceae; genus Flueggea; species Flueggea neowawraea. Next base: position 19,227 of record CAODLS011322679.1, on the reverse strand, counting down.
AAGGACTAATTTGGGAATTATGACTACTGTGATAACTAGTTAGTATTTCTAAAATATTTTGAGAACTATTTTGTAATTTCTCAAGTCTTAGAGACTAGAACGTAATTTTACACTGGTTGGGGACCAAACTATAATTTTATATAGATTTTAGATTTTGGATCTAGAGTGATAGATTATTATTCGTATATGGATTTTTGGTGATTTGAGAGTCTGAAGTTGCCATAGTACCTGTTTGTTGTACATGTTCAGCTTCTTGTTCCTGCCAGCAAAATCAGCCACATTTGGATGGGGCTTGACTGGTGATTGTGCTTGGATTTTCAGTTGAGTGAATAGCAGCTTCAGACATATTGATTGTGTCTCGAAACTGTATATGTTTTTGTTGTGCTCAACACATATTTGAAATTTGACTAATATGAGGATTGACTAATAATAAACTGGTTATATGTTTAATCAGGATTTCATTTTGAACTTATATATGTATTATATATATCTACTTAGATTTTGATGCTGTTATGCATATCTTTGATTTCATACTATGTATTAGTATGTTTTGATATTGATATGAGACTCCTCTATTACGGGGGTAAAACGTGACCTTTGGTATACTAATGCTTTGAGAAAGCCTAGCTACCAGGGTTGCCGGTAGCCATGTGTTCTGATCCAGCACATGATTTGTTATGGATTGTGGCGGAGTCCACATCACCTTTGTATTAGTGCTGAATGCACACCTTTGTTTTAGGCCCATGTATTTGATATGAGTTTTGACTCGAAAATTATGATTTGAATCTGAAAAAGGATTTTAAAGCCTACGTGCCTGTTGGATTCTTTGGTTGCGAACCTTTGTGAAATGAATTTTCTAAAAACTATTATTTATATAAAATTATATATATAATTTTCTAAAAACTATTATATATATATATATATATATTTGCTTGTGGTATTTTCGAACTTTTTTCAAAACAGTCTTTATGAGGCATGTATGAGGCGATATGGAGTGTTATTCCTCACTAGGCCTTGACTCCCTTTGTTTCTCTGTCTACTATGATTCTCTTACCACAGGTGCACAGATTTTTGGCTTCAAAAACCGTTCTGCATCTTGACACCAGTGCGACGTCTTTTGGTTAGTGATGCCCTATTGTCCAGGCTCTTATTTTGTTTTTATTAGAGCTCCATACCAGGATGATGTAGGGTTACAGGTTTTTCTATTTGTATTTGATATTATATACTCACGATATATTTTTGGACATATTCAACATTTGAGTAATGATATATATTTTACTACTTATATTTTAAACGATAAAAATTTTCTTTGAACGTTTCAAAATAATAAGTAAACATTTTGGGTAGTATGTTTTGATCTTTGAGGCTTATGCAAGACGTGCCGGGTTCCCATAGATGGTTCACCTTGTACGCCGGTCTCGGCCCGATCTTGGGTCGTGACAAGTAACCTCAAGCATTTTCCATATATCTTTGGCATGCTCACGAGAAGAAATTCAATTGTACTCTTCTTGACTTAAAGCACAATATAATAGTTGAGTAGTTTTCGAATTTTGACTTAGAGACTTCGAATCTTCATCATTGAAATCATTATACTTCTTAAGAGTGCCATCAACATTCTTGGGAATTTTAGGACCAAATACAATCACCTTCCATAGCTCAGTATCATATGATTGGATGAAAAAAGACATTCTTTCTTCCAAGAATTAAAATGTGAGCCATCAAATAAAGGAGGGATATAGAGAAAAGCACCTGATACACATGGAGGAGAAGGACCGAAATCCATATTGTTGATGTGGATCTTCGCTCTAAGGTTTTTAAGCATTCTTAAATGGAGACCAGCTCTGATATCACTTGTTGAAGAATTCCGATCTATGCTTTGGATAGATTTTGTAGAGCGGAAGCGAATTTAAATGAAAGAGCAAAATCAACACCAAGATTTAGAGTGGTTCGGCCAAGTCGATGCCTACGTCCATTACCTAAGTCTCACCACTTAGAATTTCCACTATAATGGTGATTGATTACTGCTCAATCCAACAAAGCCAATACATGAGGTTGATTCCGACTCAACACCTCTAAGGCCTACACAAGGTTGTTTTCTATAAGTTCACAATAAACCTCTCTTAATGTTGTTTTATACTTAGGTTCACAAAAAATCTCTGCAATGTTGTTTTCTATAGGCTTGCAACAAACCTATCTCATACTCTCAAAGTGTATGCAAAAGGTTTAAAATCAATAAAGCTCTATGCTAGAGTTGAATATTTGAGATTGATGCTTGAACTTTGATCTCTAGCTTGATCTGGTGTTTTTCTTGATTAGAATTGATATGAAGTTTGACTCAATTATTTATGATGTTGTCCAAAATGTTTTTGACATTTTCTTGATGTATTTATAGCTTTTCTAAGCCATCTGACCATTAGTGAAGAGAATATAGCTGTTGGAGTGCACTTAATGTTGTCAGTTGCTGTCTGTGCCACTCTAATGTATGTTGCAATTAAGAGACGTACATTGATCATGTTGCAAATGCAGATTACATAAGTTGCTAACTTAAAATGTACGTTGTTCATGTTGTGTCTTCAGATAAAGTATGTTGTCATAGTAAAACGTATGTTATACTTGTTCCCATGTCATCTCGTAGCCTCTACTTGCAATTCTTCTCTTCCTCGCGTACGTTGGCTTCCTATAATGTATGTTGTCATCTTGTTACGTATGTTATACTTCATGTAACGTACGTTAATTGCAACATCAACTTTGTTTCACAATTTTGAGCTTTCCAACGTGTTTCGCTTTAACTTAAACATTTTGCTCTTCGTCAAATCCTTTTGTTCATCATCAAAACACAAAAGAAAATCAATGTTGATCACCCTTGATCCAATAGTTTTTGAAAGGGAAAGGGAGAAGCCACCAAGTACTTCCTAAGTTAACCCAATGAGACTGTAATGGCTATTCCATTGAGGAGTAGGAGAACACTTGAGGAGACAAGGGTGGAGGAGAAATCTAGCAAAGACAAGGGGAAGAAAGTTATGGTGGAAGATTCTAAGAACGACATGGAAGCTAAGGAGGAAAAAAATGCAACCAAAAGAGCTCCCTTCTAACCAAAAACATGAGGTGAAGCCTTATGAGCCTTCTATTCCATTTCCTCAAAGGTTGAAGGCTTACAAAGTTGACAATGAATTCATGAAGTTCTTGGAAATATTCAAGAAGCTTTAATTGAACATCCCTTTTATAGAGGCTATTGCACACATGCCCAATTATGCTAAATTTTTAAAGGAGATTGTGTCCAACAAGAAGAATTTGTAGGAATATGCAACCATTTCCTTAACTAAGAAGTGCAGTGCGATCATCCAAAACAAGTTTCCTCTAAAGATCAAAGATCCCAAGAGCTTTACCATACCATGTAGTATTGTCACTAATGGGATTAAGAAGTCAATATGTGATTTGGGAGCGTCGGTCAACCTCATGCCCTTCTTCATATTCAACAAGCTTGGTATTGGAGAACTTGTGCCGATAATCGTTTCACTCTAACTTGCCGACCGCTCCATCAAATACCCTCTTAGAGTTGTGGAGAACATCTTGGTAAAGGTTGGTAAATTTTATTTTCATGCTGAAATTTTATGTGCTTTAAATGGATAATGCTATTGAGCTTCCCATTATACTTGGTAGACCATTTTTAACAACGAGTTGAGCTCTAATTGATGTGACAAAAGGGAAATTAACCTTTAGGGTTGGGAGTTAGACATAATATTTTCATGTTTTTAGTGATTTAAAAATGTCTTTGCTTAATGATTGTGGTAATGGTGCCAAATTCATGGAATCTTGTTGCATGTTGTCCACAAATCACACATCAAAACCCTCAAATGACAAGGAGAGTAAGGAAGAACCTAGTGAAAAATCAAGAGAGCATCCAATAGAGCAAAACCAAGAGGGTAAACCTAATGCAAAGGATAAAATAACTTTGAAAGGGGTTTGGGTCTAAAAGATAACGTCAAGAAAGAATGTGATAATTTTGGTGAGTTCTTTAAAGTTCAAAGTGTTTTATATTGTCCACCAAAAAATTATGTTCTTTGGAACCCCAAAATTCTAGGGGGTGGTCCATTTTTAATCACAAAAATATATGCATGTGGTGCCATTGAGAGTTTACTTAATGATCACAAAACAATTAAAGTCAATGGAAAGAGATTATGATCTTGCAAGAAGTCTACCATGGTTGGTGTCAACCCAACAAATTAATTACTGCTAAAAAATAAAGCTTATGCATATAGCAGTGAGCATGGTCGAATTCATCGAGATTAGTAAAGCTTATTTATTTGATGAAAACAATAATAAAATAAAATTGCTGAGATTGAAAGTGAAGCCAAGAATGTAAAATAACTAAATAAAAGTTGACAATAAGAAAGACAATAAAAATGCAACAATGAAAATATGAGAAAATCAATAATAATGAATGCCTAGCCAAGACATTTCTTCGTTCAATCCAATAAGTTGATCATAGACAATAAAAATTAATATCGAGAATTCAAATAGATAGAGTTATAGCTATTGGTGACGCACTCAAGTAACCAATCTCTTCTTTCCTGATCGATAGGCCCGGCCATGTCCTATAGACTATTTCCCTAGCCAACTAGACAACTCCTGGGACGCCCTGACAAGGTTTAATCAATGGTAGAAGTAAGAACTAAAGAAACCCCTATCCTAGCCAGTGAAGTCGAAAATGCCATAAATCATTTAAACCAAATTACCTAATTCCATAACATTGAAAGTTGTCCAATCACATTCATTCAAGTTATTCGCTACCTAGATTAGAATTAGCGAGTCGCTCTATTAATCCTAAATATCAATATATTATTCGGTTTATCAATCAATGAGCTCTTATTGAACAATCAACACAAATAATAATAAAAGAACGAAAGCACATGAATTGAATAAATATTTGAAATACTCAATAACATATAAAAACAATAGTCTCACAACCTATATGGATTGAACTTAAAAAATACCTCAACTAAAGATGAGTTTAGTTACACATGCTAAAGGAAGAAAACCAAAAGAGATGAATAATGGTTGCTGTCCAGAATATGCGTAAAGGATGAACAACCACCAAAGAGAAGAGAAATACGTTTAAATATGTCTCCTAATCAAAAACCTAATTCTTCTATAAAATAGCTAACAAAATGATAATAATAATGTTAATTGTATTGTTCCCACAATAAAAACTGAATAAAAGCCTTCAAGCACGCATGTGAGGCTCAAATTCCGAGGCCCATCAGTCCTAATACGTTTCCCAATTCAAATGAGTAAATCCAGGTTTCACGCCCTCTACTACATGACCATGCCATAACATATTTAACTCCAAAATGCACCAAAAAAGCTCCAATTCTTCACGTTTCACCAACCATTCACCTAAACAACCAAAGAAGCAAACAAGATAAAAAATGCACAAATAAAAATAATTTACCATGCAAAACAAATACAAAATGCAACATTAAATATGCATAAAATGCAACCTATCAACCGCACAGACTATTTTAGATCCAACATCTCCGTCCGAAATGACATTAAACTGCTCTCCGTCCGCAGTGACGTTAAACTATGGATATCTTTTACTTTCATGCTCATTGAATAAAAACAAGTAGGAGTGAGTTATATTCCTTCATGTTCATATACCTTATATCAGGCCTATATAGCCGTGCATTCAAGGAAAAAGCAAAAGCAAGCAAAACAGAAAACGAAGAATCTTTCTTAACTTTATCCATTTTTACTTTTAAATGATTAATGTAAAAAATTGGAATTGTTCTCGTGTTTATTGCTCTTGTTAGAGATGATCTGACCTTACTTTGTTGAACATTGGGGACAATGTTCAAAATAAGTGTGGAGGATTTGTTTATTGATTGCTTGATGCTTAATTGCTTATATAGTCTTTGCTTGTGTGTAATTTTGCATACCTTGAAGATGACAAAAATTATGCAGGTAAAAGACCACCTTAATAACTTTAATAGAATTATGTTAGACCTGTAAGGCGTTGGTGTTATAGTTGAAGAAGAGAATAAAGCTATGATTTTGTTGTGTCTCTTGCCGCACTCGTATGAAAATTTTGTGGATACTATGATGTATGGTAGAGATACTTTCTCAATAAATGATGTTAATGATGTTCTGCTGTCTAAACAATTGAAGAGGTTAGTTTTTTCTTCTAGATAAGGCAGTGTGGAGTTTGGGTTAACTGAGAGTAGGAGTAAGAGCATGGAACATAATGCTGGAGGACATAGCTAGTCATGTTCCAAGTCAAAATCTGTATTGAGATGCTTTCATCGTAGTGAAAAAGGTGCTTTAAAAAGAAATTTCCACAAAGGAAGAAGGGAAACAAACAAGGATCAAATGGAAATGTGCTAGTCGTAGTAGCGCATGATGATTATGTGAAATAAGAAAATTTGACGAGGAAGAAGGCGGTGATGTTCTAACAGTTTGTACAACTAGCTCTACACAAATGTAGGTCTTAGATACCGGGGCTTCTTATCATATGACTTATTTGTTGGATAATTTTTTAGGGGAGTGGAAGCGAGTTGGAGAGAATTTTTTTTAGAGGAAGTTTGTTGAGGCTAGAAGAAACAACTCATATGATTTTTAGTTATTCGGCCAACATTGCTTATGTCCATTGCTTAAGTTTTGATATCATAGGATTGAAGATAGTCATTATTTTCTTCCAAGATTTGAAGTTTGAGCATCAAATAAAAGAGGATGATTTAGAGCATAACCTTCGATGTGTGTTACAATATTCAAAGCCATCCTGGATCTTTGACTCTTTGGATGTTTAGCCACTTCAAATAAGAACCCAAAGCTCTGATACGAATGGTAGAGTCAATTACCACACTAGAATATGGGTTGAATAGTGTGGTATGTGTAGCTTTAAAATTTCTTCGAAATTAACACACATAATAAGTTTAAAGATGAAAGAACATACAAATTTATAGTTGTTCGACCAACTCTTTGCCTATGTCCACTACTTAAGTTTTACCACTATTAATCTTCACAAGATTACAACTTCACTTTCAAGCTAATTGAGAACTCTTACGACTTTGTTGATTCTGGTTCAAGAATAAACCAACCTAAGGATCTACCCTTTGATCCCACTCACACTCACTCTTAAAAAATATTTTTCAAACACTCCCCAACAATAAATGATCTAGTGATACAAGCAAAAATGAAAGAAATTGATGAATAATACACTTGTATCAATAAGAGAGAAAAATACAATGCTTTAGTGCTTGGTTGTTGTTAGAATTGAATGCTCAAGTGTTCTGTATATGTTTTTGACCTCCAAGGCATGTATTTATACTTGTCTCTCTATTTTAGAATGTTATGAGAAGGATTATACCCGTTATGGTTTGGTATGGGTCACATTTAATGCATTGACACAACCTTTCACTTAAGTAAGGCATCTGTGTTATTCGAATGAGCCTTCTCTTGAAATCGATCCTTGACATGTGTTACTCGAGTAAACTTTATAGGTTACTTGAGTGAGCCATTTTTCTGACCGTTGGGACCACTAATCCTTGACATTTAAACTTTGAACTTTTCAGTTGTAGGCATAAACCTTTTGTCTTCATATGATTATTCAAGTGAAACAACTTATTACTCGAGTGCTATGTTATTCTTCATATGCTACTGGTCGATTGGATTACTCGAGTCATGTATGATGTGACTCAAGTAAGTGTTTCATCATTGGTTCCTAATGTTCAATATGTTACTCGAGTGAAGCCTTATGTTATTGAGTGAAGTAGCAACTGGATAACTCGAGTGAACTGCCTCTAGTTACTCGAGTGAGCTTAAGGTCTGATAACTCGAGTGATGTTGCTTATTACTCGAGACAACGACTTCGATCTGTAGCTCCTGGAAGTCTATATTACTCGACTGATGCTATGAGTTACTCGAGTGAGATAATCTTGATCTCTGCCTTCGGTCACTTTGGTTATTCGAGTGATATGTTGGATTACTCGAGTGAGTTTTTGACGATAGTGAAAAATCATTTAAGTATCAAATGCCATTTTGTTCATCATCAAAATATAGAGGGATTTAAATGTTAACCACTCTTAGTTCAACAAAAGGGCTTACAACACCGAAGTCAATGAAATATCAACCAAAAAGTATACAAAAGTTTTACGTGAAATAGATAAAATATGAGAGACAACAAAATCATCATCATATCATATAAAAAATGTGTACACTATCAACAGGAGTACAAAATGAGTACTGAGGAGTACAAAACATATGACAAAAGTACAAATCATCTAAATGAGTATAATATGTATGCATGATGAGTAATGATGGTCTACAATCATATGATGATCATAGATGAAGCAAATGAGAGACTAATGATCAAGGCCTAATGCCTTTACGCTGAAAGAAATAACTAGCTCAAGTCCTCAACTTATAGATGGAAAGTCTACCGATGGAGGTCTCTCTAAGTCGATACCGATGTTAGGAGATGTAGTAGGAGTGAGAAGTATGGCTCCAGGATGGATGTGACAAAAAATATCCATAAGCATCCTCATCCCTGTCATCTTAGTCTTCATAATCATCATCTCATCTATCAGGATTCTCACCTATACTCTAAGACCCACAATTGCAGACTAAGCCTCATCGATCATCTCTTTCCCTCTACATCAAGTCGTAGGCCTAGGATGTTGTCGATCATCATCATCTTGATTTTTTGGACCCTTACCCCTTCTAAACAATTATTGCTCACATGTAGGAAACATAGCACAAGGGCTAACTAGATGATTACCTTCCCATAAATAGGGCAAAATACCCAACCTCGTTAGTTTGTAAGGAATAATTACATGTTCCTCAAAGTACCTCCATATGCCGTTTAGTTTCGAGGGATGAGGGATCCCTTCAAGTTTGAAAGATATACTTCACACTTCTCAAAAATGTTTGCCAAGATTGAACCATATGAAAGTCATTCCTTCCTTTCGCTATCAATCCTATATATTGGGTTTTGCAATACTGATGCCTTCTTCATCATCCAATACATTATAGTGAAGGAAAAATTGACCTAGTTACCTCTTAAAATATGATACATCATTTCTAAGTCCATCTCTAAAAACTTTTGATGGTCTTATGTTTAGGAATTACGTTGTGAGTGATCGCTAAATGCACCATACGCATATCAACTCCAAAATTGTTCTATTCGAACCTATCATCACTGATTTCCATTACTGATTTAATTTCTTCACCCATATCTTACAAACATCCTAGTCCAAAATATCATATTCATCCTGCTCTTCTTTCTCCATATCACTTTCGGTTTCTTCCTCATCAGGCTTTCTTTTGTAAGTACTTTTTTAACCTTCCCACAAAGATCAAACCATTTAATCAAATTGCTTTCATCAAATTTGGTCTCCTTTCCTCTAACTCTCAATTTAAATCACAATTTCATCAAAATCATCATCTTTTTCTTCTCTAAAGTTAAGATAAAATTCTATGACTAAAGACTCAAAAATAGGTTCTTTGTTGAAACAAATTTCTGTACTCCTATATCTCTCAATTTAGGCTTAATATCAAAACCAGCTTTCCTCAATGAATCGAAATCAAACATCATGCTCTCAATCAATTCTTCAAGCTCTAAATCATCAAATATACCCTCTAAGTATTTTCAATAACAAACCTAGCAGAGACAAACTCCCTCACCTGAGATTGATAAGTCCGAGGACATTTCTGAGGACGAGATGAGACCAGGTCATGTTGTTACTTTGTTCTTGACTCTCATCGAGGCACCATTCCACGGATTTTGGACAAAAATCGATTGAAATTAGGGTTTTGGTTTGAAATGGGTTATGGCAGATTTTTTGAATTTCAGAGAGAAATCATTTTTTTCATCTATGAAACTAGTTCAGTTTAGGCCAAAAATCATTTTGCAAGTGATTTTTGGGAGTTATTTTAAGGATTTTTATGAATGAGTAAAAATGGGACGACCAGTCGCGGTTTAGAGAGAAATCAATAGTGACAGTCGAAGGAGGGAAAGGCTTCTGATACTTTTAGACTGGCTAATGTACATTACAAAAAGTTTAACGTACGTATTGTTCTAAAGAGATCCTAAATAACGTGTGTTACACATTTCTCTTAATGGACATAAATCATCCAGATAATGAGCATTACTCGAACAGTTGTGTACATAATCGCGTCGCCAAATTCATATTTCAACTAGAAAAAATCCTAAAAGTCTTGATTCGCTTCAAGATCACATAAGTCAACCTTATGGACTGTTATACTTTTTGTGAATGCAAATGTATGCTTGAAATGAACACATATAACACATAAACATAATCAAAGATCATTCTTATTACATAAATCACACACATTGCACATAAATATGCTTTCAAAAGCAATGGTTTTATGCAACATGATTTAAGCACTTCCATTTTTTAAAACAACCAGCCATTTGTTAAGACAAGATCAAACTAGTTAAGAAACATAAGTGCATCAATAACAATTCACATAACATTCAAGTTAAAAATCAAATTCAGGTGTAAAATATATGAATAGCAATATAGAAACACAAGATAATTTCTCAAGAGACATAACAAATAACTAACTTAAGAACATGTATTATCAAAAGCAACACATAACATAATCATATCAAATATCATAACAAGTTTTGGGATTTGAGACTTTGTTAGCTCAACCACTAATGAAGAAAATTAGTGGTAACTAAACACTTGTTCCTTGCTTCTCCAAGTTCATTGATATACATTTTTGTCTTTCCTTTCTCCATGAATTTGAATTCCTTTCAAAGGCTTAGTTTGGAATTTCATTTCCATCTGTTGTTTCTTTTGTTTTTCCTTCAAAACATGAACACTTTTTGGTACCCATTTTCTTTTAGGTCATTGGGAGTTTGTTTTAACCGTTTTGGGTAAAATTGTTCCATTGGGAACCCATATCTATTTGATTCCAACATGCTTGTGCAATCTTAAATGACAAGTATATGCAATATGACCATATTCATTGCAATAGTTATAAGTACTATTTAAAGAGACACCTTGTCTAACAAAATTGGTTTTATGATTTTTGCTTTAAGTGAAAACATTGTATCTAATCCATGTTTAGATAAAGATTATTTTTGTGAGCCAAGAAGTTTTTCAAAATTCTCTTTGGCATTTGTGAATTTAAAGACAATGTTAGAAAATTTGTCAACATGCTTCTTTAAAACCGAATTTTCACTTATCAAAGCATCATTTTCATTTTTCAAAGAATCCTTTTGCTTTTCCAAAACATTGGCCTTTGTTTCAAGATCATTAGCAACTTGTTTTAAGCTTCTATATTTGACCGAAATTTTTCTAAATTCATTATTCATGTCTTCAAATGCTTCATGTAATTCATCAAGAGTGAAACTTTACTTACCTCATTTTCGCTATGCTCCTCATGGTCATTAATTGCCATCAAACATAAGTTGGTCATTTTATCCATGTTTTCTTCTTGATTCGAGCTTGTGTTACTATCGCTCCAAATTGATTTGCCTATGCTTCTTACTCTTTTCTTATCCTTACATGCTCATTTCATGAGTGAGCAAAGAACCCAACAATTCTTCAAGAGGAAGATTGGAGAAGTCTTTGGCTTCTTGAATTGCATTCTTGATTGGCACCCAAGACTTAGGAAGTGATCATAAGATCGTTCTTGCAAGCTCCAAAACTGTATATGTCTTTCCAAGAGCCTTCAAGCCATTGATGATGTCATTGAATCTATCGAACATTTCTTGTATGCTTTCTCCATCCTTCATCTTGTATATTTTGTAATTTTTCACTAAGAGAGATATTTTGTTTTCCTTGACTTGAGATAATTTGTTCTCCCTGATACATTATTTCTAACATTCTCCAAATGTCGCGAGTCATTTGACATTGTTGCACTTTGTTGAATTGAGTCTTGCTAAGTTCATAGAAGGGGATATGCATAACTTTGATATTGTAAGACTCCATTCTTTTATCGTAGACATTCCATTCACTTTGAAATTTTGCAAATTTAGCTTAATCTACAACTTTCCTTGGAATGTATAGTCCTTTTGCAACAATCTTCCACACATTTATGCTTTCTAACTTCAAGAGTATCATCATTCTTGTCTTCCAATATACATAATCACTACCATTAAAGAAAGATGCACGATTAGTTGATAAACCTTCATTTCTTGACATGTCTCCATGGATACCATTTAGGATCTTTCACTCAAGGTTGTTAGACCTTAAAAATAATGAGCATTAGCTCTGATACCATAAACTAGAAAACCTTACAATAATCTAGTTTTTATGGGCTTAACTACAAAACCTTACACCAATGTAGTTTTTATGGGCACAAATAGGAACCCTATAAAAATCCTTTAAGCAAAGATATATTGTTACAAGGTGTACCAAAGCAGTAACAATTAGCTCACACCAACCCAAATGATATTTCAAGTGTTACGAACAAGAATGGGTGTAGAGAAGAATGTACAAGTAAGAAGCACGATTTGATGCAATGTGTACCCAAAGCTTCTTTATATGATTCTTCTAAAGTTTCAGGCCTCCCAAGCTTGTATTGATAGCTCTATCAAAGTTTTAGAACATTGTGAATCAAATCGAGTGTCATCATTGTACCCGTCAAAAAAGGTATTATGTCCATAACCAATATAGATTATATACATTATGTCGTCGTCTCTAGTCAGCGTATGTTACACCTTGTCTACCATACGTCATTCATGCTTCTGCCTCACTTCTAGCGTATGTTACACCTTCTTAGTGTACGTTATATTGGCACTCAAACATTCCAATAGCTTTTGTTTTCTTCCCGTGGCATGTTACGTGCTTTAATGGTTCGCTTGCATACGTAATGTAATCCCAATATGGCAATCCAAGAGGGGGAGAATTGGATTTCGTGCTAGAAAAATAAAACTTTTAAACTTTTTGCAATATTTTTTTTAAATAATAGCTTAATCCAACCCACTACCACAGAAACTGAAATTAAAAAAGAAGTCAGGGATAGAAAGGCAAATCTGAGATTTATAGTGGTTTTATCCTCATTGACCTACGTCCACTCCTCTAGCTCATTAGAGAGTTTGCAATCTACTATGATTCTTCCCCACTTCCGGGTGGAGGAAAACTTTTACAAATCTTGTTTTGCAGGTTTACAAGCAACCTTTACAATATTGTTTTTAACTGGACCAAAATAAGAAAACCAACACTTTTTTTTTCAAGGCACTAACAAGAAAATCTATACTATTCTCAAGCTTTAACACCAAATCTTGATTACAATCAGTTTCCCATATTAAAGAAAGTAATCTCACACCAACCCAGAAATAAATAGCAAGTTAAAAGCTTGGTTGGAGTGTAAGAACTTAAGAAGGCTTAGAGAGAGAAAATCAAGAATGATAATGACAAAGCTTGGGCACACTCTCAAGAAGTTCTCTACGAACCTCTGAAGTGAGGACCATTTTTTATAGGCAGTATTCAAAATGTAACCATTGCATGTCTCGAAATTGCCATTTAGAGATGAAAGAGAAATTCTAATTTTAATGGCATTAATAGGTATAACGTGCATAGTTTCATATGCAACCTGCGTTGTAGATGTCCTACTGAGATACTGCGTGACTTGTTTCTCTTCTACGTGTCTTGTATCCAACTTGGATGCTACTGCCTTAAACGTCACTTAAAGTAACATGACTTAGATACTTGCAACGTGCGTTGATCAACCTTCAGTGTGCATTGATCCTAACCACTTTAGGCTTTTACGTGCATTAACGATCTTCAAAGATCACACCTTTGATTCTTCATGTGTCACTGTACCAGGTGTCAGAGAATATTCAAAATTTGAATTCTGAGGTGCCGATTTGTCAGATGGTGACATCATTCACGTCTACGTGAATTGCACTCCTTCCAATGTGCATAGACGTCTTTCTTCAAAGGTGAATCCTTTACTCATCAATGTGACTTATAAGTTATTGGAATGTTGAATATTGTTCCCTTGCAAGTCTACCTCAGGTCTAGCACACATCCCGTCAACGTGAGTTGTATATATCACAACGTGACTTGTAAACATGTGCAACTGATCTAGTACTCCAGTATGTGTGTTCTTCATGTAAAGTGACTTGTTCCCAATACAACGCGCCTTGTATATGTTAGTGTAAGCCCTAACCCCAATGCATTGTATCCAGATTTTATTTTATATATATATTATGAGGCATTGTTTTATCTCATTATTATTCTTGTGCATGTTTAATTTGATAAAATATCCATGAATAGTGATTCTTCTTAAGTTATAAATATGTTATTTGGATAGTAAAGCCTTGAAGTATAAAAGAATACTATTCTAAATATCCCTAGTTGATTATTGTCATGAGAATGATAATGAACCAAGACTAGTATGTACTCTATGAGATGATCATGTTTTACTGGCCATAGGATATGAGATATCAATCAGAGAAAATAAAACATGTTAGAGAACAATGTTTTGGATCGATCCGCTTATGAGAATAGTACATGGTTGAAAGGTCATAAGTATTTCTCATACAATACTTATACTAGAATTCACCAACCTGAAATCACTATAGATTCTTAGGTGATTTCTTGTATACTTTGACGTATGTCTAACGTTATTTGTAATGAGTAACAAGTATGGGTATGATTGGGTATGCCATGATTCATGCTAAGAAACATGAGTGAAGTGAAGGGATTGTCACTCTCCTATTCATGCTAAAAAGGGAAAGAAGAATCCTTATTCAAGTAGGACTTGTCAAGGAAATCAAAACTCCTATTTTGTAGGAGTATGGCCGACCACATTGATGTACCAAATCTAGGGTTTTGATTTTGGAAATTCTCCCTAGGGTTTGGTGGTTGTAAGTGCGACATAAATAGAATAAAACCTTAGGGTTTTTCTCTCTCCTTCTTTCCAACTCTAGCCGAATTCTAAAAGGAGATAAGAAGGGATTTTATCTTGATTTACTATCGCTTGCTGAGGGTTCGATTACACAGAACTAAAAGGAAAAAGAAAATTATTTTGCTTTGCTCTTCCATATAGCCAAAATACACAAGACAAGAAAGCCAGCTTTGAGTGTTAGCACACATAGTCTAAACTAAGAGATTCGTGTGTGAGAGAGTGTAGAGGGAGTCGTGTTTTGGAAATCCCTAGGTCAATCACGTTCCAAACTAACTGAGGAGAAATGGATCAAAGTTTTGATTCGAACTCTTTTGGTGCTGTTGAATTTCGGCTAGCAAAATAAGAGGTATTAAGGTCCTGCACTTAATTTAAATTGATTATATTGTCATGCATGGATCCTGGCATGTTTCTTATGTTTTTTGTTGTGTTTAATGTTGATTAATCTCATAAGAAACCCAACAGTAATCAAAGTTGGTCTCGGTTTAGCTTGATTCGATTCTGGTTGCGACGCTTGGCATAGGTAAGAAAAATCAAATGGGGCCAAGTTGCTTGCCCCCTGGTTTGAACCAACTGCTCAAACTATCAATTTGAAGAAATCAAGAACCATAACCAAATCGCCTATAGTCACTTTTGGGCAATTCAGTTATGGTTCAGTTCACTTTAATCGGTGGTTATTGTTCATTAGGTTCGTATTGATATTATATTTTTTTAATAAACAAATTTGTAATCAATTTTGGTCTCAATATGGTTCTATTTTGGGACGTCTAGCATCAGTAAAAACTATCGAATAAAGCTAGTATGGCTAGCCCACTCGTTTGAGGCGATTTGAATCACTGGTGAATTGGTAGTTTAAATAACCTGCTCAAACCGTCGGTTCAAAGAAATCATAAACTAGACCAAACAACCCATAATCGATTTTGGGTAGTTCGGTTCTGGTTCCAATTCCATTTAGTTCAGTTGGTGGTTCTGCTTCATCAGTTCGAATGGTTTACAGTGATTTTGTTATTTTTTTAACAGACAAAGTTGTAGTAAATTTACGTCCCATTTTAGTTTGTTTCTATTCAGGTTTAGCCCGAATGGAGTCAGTAAAAACTCAAAAGAAGCTATGTCGTCTAGCCCAATGGTTTGAGGCGATTTCAACCGACTCCTTAAATTCTCAGTTCGAAGAAATCATGAGTCAGAACCAAACCAACCAGGGTCAGTTTTGGGAGGTTATGTCATTGTATGTATAGATTTTCACATGTATATATATATGTATATATATATATATATATATATATATATATATATATATATATATGGGACACCTATGCTACTGGGTCAAATCTAGTCTTTTGTGTACCATTGCTCTATGAAGTCCTTCGTTACCAGGGTAATACAGCAGGAGTGTGTTCGGCCATACACATGTATTTCAGTGACACAATCACTTCTGTATTGTTAGTGTAAGCCCTATCTCCAATACATTATGTCCAGAGTATATTTTATATATAAATATTATAAGGCATTGTTTTATCTCACTATTATTCCTGTGCATTTTTAATTTGATAAAACATCCATAAATAATGATTCTGCTTAAGTTATCAAATATGTGATTTGGATAGTAAAACCTTGAAGCATAAAAGAATACTATTCTAAATGTCCCTAGTCGATTATTGTCATGGGAGTGACAGTAAACCAATACCAGTAATTACTATGTGAGATGATCATATTTTACTAGTGATAGGATATGAGAGATCAGTCAAAGAACATAGAATATGTTAGAGAACAATGTTTTGGATCGATCCACTTATGAGAATACTACATAGTTGAAAGGTCATAAGTATTTCGCGTACAATTCTTATACAAGAATCTGTCAACCTAAAATCATTAAGGATTCTTGGATGATTTCTCGTATACTTTGACATAGGCCTAACATTATTTGTAATGAGTAACAAGTATGGGTATGATTGGGTATGCCATAAATCATGCTAAGAAACATGAGTGAAGTGAAGGGATTGCCACTCTCGAAGAAAAAGATGATATCACCGGCCACTTGATTAGTGAAACTGAGTAGTGTGTGGCCATATCCAAACAAAGTGATAAGTGTTATCATTTGTTTGACTTAGTCAAGATAACTTACAGATCAAGGAAATATTTTAGCATAAATAAGGGTGACGGGTTCTATACCTTTATGCTAATTTCGATATCGAGAGGCAAAGGGTTGTATAAGGTTGTAATTATGTTATGTTGATTCGTAATTGACATTCATTTCAATTTGGGTAATCATATTGTCTTACTAGAGACCAATTATGATTTATGTGTTTTAAATTAATTTTAGGCCCATTGCCAATATTGATTAAAACATAATTAAATGGGCCCAAGATGAAATTTTGCATGCCCATTGAGGAGGATTGAGAATTCGGCCTTATGGGGAAATAATTAGAAAGAGTGATTAATTAATAAGATTAATTAATTACATAAAAAGGAAAGAAAAGGAAGAGAAGATTTTGGGATAGGGTTTCTCCCTTCTTTGGGCAAAATCCTAAAAGCTAAATAGGAGGATTTGATTCTCCCACTTATGCTTGAACAATTCGGCTAAGGTTAAGGTTGAGTGACACTCCTATTTTCTCTCATTGCCTTTCCTTAGTCGTAACCCTAATTTGGAGGAAGAAAGAATGTGATTATTGCACATTCCAAATTATTCTAGGGTTTTCTATCATTCCTTAGCCAAAATCCTAAAATATAAAAGAGAGAATTTCATTCTCACTCAATGTGGGAAAATAGCGGTTCGACAATCACAAAAAGGGAGGAAAAGAAAAACATTTTCTTTGGTTCTTCCAAAAACAAAAACGAATTTCACTAGACAAAAAAGATAGTCTCTTAGTCCTAGCGCACGTAGCAAAAATCAACGGTCTTGTTTGTGTATGATACTAGAGGGTAGTTGTCTTTTGGCAGTCCCTATTGCCAATTGCATTCGGCTCAAGAAAAACAAAGGAGGAGGAGAAGCCAATTCGACAATACCTTGCTTTTGGAGAAAAGCAATTCGGCAAAGTTTTTAAGGTACATATATTTGATCGCTTCAATTAATTATGATTACATATAGTGTTCGCTGGGATGCTTCTTGTGTGATGTTGTTGTATTCTGCTGCACACATTAGATGTTTATTCGCATGAGAAACCCAACAGTGGTATCAGAGCGGTCTGTATGTATAATCTAGTTGATTATAGGTTCGACCTTAATAAAATTTGGACTTGTGTGTTTTAAATGGTCTAAAAACAAATCTGGAATTTTATTTTAGCGTTGAATCCGAATTGTTTTGCCTAATGTCATAGTTATTTGATTTGCTTCATAAATCTCATAACTTGTTTTGGGTTTTAAGAGTTAAAGCCGTATGTCATTGGGTGTTAACATTGTCGAATTTGTTTAATATCATTAATTAGCAATCCGAATTAATTTATGGTGTTGTTCATCATTGGTTAAGGTTTTGGTATATAACTGAATTTGATTTGGTGTTTATATTCATTGTCGTACGCCATGTTTCAATTGAAAGTATGTTTTAATTGCTATGTTCAATTGTCGAATTGTCTATGATTAATGTCGAATTGTTTGGGTTGTTTTATGATGAATGCCAAATCTGTTTTGGTTATATATTTAAATCATAGCACGAAAATGGATTAAGAGAAATTGACTAGAAAAATCGATGGCACTCATTGATCTAGTAGTGCATTTAGGGTTTTCAAACAACAACTCATTCGATGAGTTGGTCAAAGAGTTTGACCTAATGGGTTAACAACCAAAACCTTCATATGGTTAGTTCTTAAATCCCAAATACACGATTTCTCGAAATAGCTATGGACATAATTAAAATCAAATTTTCCATGTGTTCTTACTTGCATATTGAGATTGGATCTTGTTTTGGTGCTTGAATTTTTCGTAAATAACTATGCATGGTGCATGTCATGGGCCTAGTTTTCATTATTGGGTTGTAAACTAAATATAGCCTGCGTGTCGTTTATTTTATGTAAAATTTATTTTTCATAGAATATATTTAATTTTGTAAATATTGAAGACCTTCTAATCAAGACAAGAGACAGAGCCTAGAAAGGGAGGCCAGCTGGCCCAACTCGAAGAGCAAGCCCGTCATGAACGATTCTTTACCACTAATGCATTGAATTCTTGCAAGATGGCTCTGGGAACATCAGTGAGTGCCCAAGTACTCAAGATGAAAAGGGTATATTGATACTCTTGAAAAACTTGATGTACCCATTCGCAAGGAACTAGCAACCAACCGCATTTTGGGGTCACTACCTGAAAGTTATGATAGTTTGTCATGAACTTTAACATGCATGGGATGGATAA
>CAODLS011322670.1:0-14576 GCA_948243855.1 Flueggea neowawraea | reverse complement strand
ATACCAATTGTAGAGTCGATAATCACACTAGAAGGGGGGTTGAATAGTGTGATAATATAAGCTTTGAATTTTCTTCGAGAATGATTGCGGTAAATGAAAGAACACCAAGAACTTATAGTGGTTCGGCCAACTCAATGCCTACATCCACTACCTAAGCATCACCACTTAGGATTTTCACTATCAATTTTCTCAAAGATTACAACTTCACTTTCTAGCTAAGTGATAACTCTTACAAGTTTCTTGATTCCGGTTCAAGAACAAAAACCAACCTAAGGATCTACCATTGATCCCCCTCACAATCACTCTTTTCAAAGTGTTTACAAACACTCACCAACAGATTAAAAGCTAGTGATACGAGTAAATGAAGAATGAATTTGAAGAGCAAATACACTTGTATCAATAAAAGAGAATTTCAATGCTTTGATGCTTAGTAGTTGTTAGAATTCAATGCTCATATGTTTTGTTATATGTTTCTGGTCTCCCAAACATGTATTTATACTATTGTCCTGATTTCAGACCGTTGTGGGATGTAATGTAGCCGTTGTGGTATTAAATGAGGCGCATTTAATACACTGTCAGAGTCTTCTCACGTACGTGACATGAATCTTATGTACGTTACCTGACTTGATATTCATCACACGTACGTGATAAGTACATACACGTACGTTGATCATAGCTAATCCCTAGTTCACGTACGTTAATAATTTCTGACGTACGTGACTTCTATGTCTGAACCATTCAGTAGCTTCTGTTTTCAGTCCGGAGCATCTCACATACTTGAAATTTCATCTCACGTTCTTTGGTTCAATGTGACGTACGTGAATTTGTAAGCTTCCGTACGTGAATGATCAATATTTGACCGTTGCTTCATTTGTTTGTCTCGATCCACGTGAAATTCAAACAAGCATCCTTTGAACTGCAATCTTCATCTTGTCTTATATGGCTGACGTACGTGACTTCTATCGACACACGTACGTGTGACTTCATGCCTTCAGTTGACTCAAGACTTCAATTTTCCCGCTTTAATTATGATCATACTTCACGTACTTTGGATACCTCTCACGTACGTGTTATTGTCTAACGTATGTGAACCTTTTCTAACGTACGTGTGATCACTTCTTTTAACTTTCAGTAGCTTCTATTTCAGCTCACGGTCGAACTCACGTACTTGAGGCTTCACTGACGTACGTGACCTTCACACACGTACGTGACTTTGGTTTGACGTACGTGAATCTTGCTTCAGATCAAATTTTGCAGTTTGTTCATCATCAAAACTTTAGACAAATCTCAATGTTGACCACCCTTGGTCCAACAACTTGATCCGTACAAATAGTAAGTTAGTAAAATGCCTTCCATAACCAATACCTATTAAGGCTTTGTTCATCGGTGTTGTAGTTTCTGCCTCTGCAGGGTGCACCCGGTTACCTTAGTGAAGTAATGGGTAGATAACGATTATCTACACTTTGGTTATGGTTTGACTTAACATGGTTATGAAAACGGTTTTGGGCCTAGGGCATAAAGGGATTTAAATGTTGGGACATGAGATGTCAAAATTCCTAGAAATACAAGAGTTATATATGATATTATTGAAAGGAGTTTCTACCTAAATAGCTAAAGTTAAGGACGGACTCAGCTGATTTAACTTTGAGTGAAATATAGATCTTGTACCCACTACTTATTTTAACTTAAGGGATGTTAAATTTAGTGGGAGTTTTTCAAAGACCTTTTATTAAAACTTTGCATATTTTTGTATGTAGATATAAAGGCAACAAACAACAACACATCATCCTTTACATTGCAATCGATCCTTGAGAAGGAAAAATTGAGCGGGACTAACTTCCTAGATTGGTCTCGAAACTTAAGAATTGTTCTTAAGCAAGAGAGGAAGAGTTATGTCATCGATATAGAGTATCCTCCTGTACCACCATCAAATGCCCCAAGAGCACAAAAAGATGGTTATGAGAAGCATCTAAATGAGTCAACTGATGTCACATGTCTTATGCTTGCTACCATAGGTCCAGATTTGGAAAAAAACAATTCAAACTACGGAAGCATTTGACATGATGAAACACCTCAAGGAAATGTTCCAAGAGCAAGCTCGTCAAGAAAGGTTGTTGACAATGAAGCCATTTAATGAGTGTAAGATGGCTCCTGGCACCTCAGTCAGTGCATATGTTCTCAAGATGAAGAATCATCTTGAGAGACTTGGTACCCTGTTGGCAAAAGAGTTGGCCATAGATACGATATTAGGGTAACTCCTAAATAGTTATGACCATTTCGTCATGAACTACAACATGCACAACATGGATAAGTCCATCCCAGAGTTACTTGGTATACTAAAGAATACTGAGAAGAGCATTCCTAAGACCGAGAATGTGCTCGTGGTACACAAGAGGAAGGGCAAGGCTAAGCCAAAGAGTGTTGGCAAGGGCAATGGGAAACCCAAGCCCAAGATAACCAAGCCAAAAGAGGGAGTTTGTTTTCACTGCCATAAGGGTGGACATTGGAAGAGGAATTGCAAACTCATCATCGGCTCCCAAATGGCCTCCTCATCTTAACGATGTCTCTATATGACTTTCACTGATGTGATCTCTTTACTCCAGAGTTTCTTAACTTGGTCGACAATTCTTACTAGAGCCTCATCATAAGATAAGTTAGGCCTAACCTCGACTGACTGCGATGATATAACATGTGACGGATCAGAAACATAGTTCTTCAGGAGTGAAATGTGGAACACCTGATGTACAAAAGCAAACTAAAATGGTAATACCAATTCATAAGCAACAACTACGACAAAGCCGATAATCTCAAATGAACCAATGTATCTCAGGCTCAATTTACCCTTTTTTTCCAAATCACATAGCACCCTTCATTGGTGATACCTTAAGGAATATATGGTATCCCACTGCAAACTCCAAATGTTTAGGCTTTGGATCATCATAAGTCTTTTGGTGGCTATATGCTGTCTGAATCCATTGCTCAATCAACTTAACCTTCTCAATAGTCTCCAAACTAAGATCTGGCCTCAAGGGCTCTCTTTCTGTGGCCTCTACCCAACATAATGAAGATCTACACTTCCTTCCGTACAAAGCCTCATGTGATGCCATACTAATAGTCTAATAGTATGAGTTGTTGTACAAAAACTCTAGCAATGGCAAATAGGAATCCCAACTCCCACGTAAATCCACAGTGCACGATCTTAACATATCCTCCAAAGTCTGAATCGTATGCTCAGAATGCCCATCAGTCTGCAGATGAATGGCAGTGCTAAAATCCAATCGAGTGCCCAATTTTTCTTACAATTTTCACCAAAACTATGAAGTAAATTAAGGTCCCCTATCAGACATTATGGAAACTAGCACTCCATGCAAACATACAATTATGTCCACATATAACTTCGTCAATGGTGCACTTCATAAGTCTAGATAAGAAAGAAATGTGCCAAATTGTTCAATCGGTTCACGATAACCCAAATGGAGTCATACCCAGTAGATGTCTTTGGTAACCTAACTACAAAATCCATGGTGATGCGATCCCATTTCCACTATGCGAAGGGATATAATGCAACAACTCAGAAGGACATTGATGCTTAAATTTAACCTACTGACAATTCAAACATTGATTGACAAACTCACTTATGTTCTTCTTCATTCCTGGCCACTAATAGGACTCTAGAAGATCCTAATAAATCTTAATGTATCCTGAGTGTACAAAATATGTTGAACTATAACACTCAATCATAATCTCCTCGTATAAAACACCTGAAGATGGCACGCATAACCTCTGACCAAACCAAAGAACTCTAGAATTATCAACAGTGAACCCATATACTCTAGACAACTTAAATTTTTCAATCAAAGCCTAAATCTTGGCATCCTCCTTCTGAGTTTCTCAGATCCTGTCTAACAATATAAGTCTCTCCTCAATATGTCCCAACAACACCTCTAAATCATTAAGTTGTAATTCAACCACATTTCCTATTAATCTCTGCCACTCTTAACATTTTTAGTCTTCTTTCAACTACGATATAGGCTGGACTTCCCATCGGCTTTCTGCTCAAAGCATTGACCATCATATTGGCCTTATTAAGATGATATGATATGTTACAATTAAAATCCTTAAGCAACTCCAACCAACGCCTCTGTCTCAAATTAAGATCTCACTAACCAAAGATGTACTTTAAACTCTTATGGTCTGTGAAAAATCTCAAAATTCTCACCATCCAAGCAATGTCTTTAAGCCTTGAGTGTGAACACAATTGCCACAAACTCTAAGTCATACATCAGATAATTATGCTTGTGTCCTTTAATTTGTCTTGATGTATAAGCAATCACCATGCCATGTTGCATCAATACATAATTTAAACCATTCCTTGATGCATCACAATACATTGTAAATCCTCTAGGACCTCGATGCATCACAATTTAAACCATCCCTTGATGCACTTGTCAAACACTTCTTCAAATTTTGAAAACTCTGCTCACACAAGTCAGGCCAGACAAATTTAACTCCTTTCTAGGTCAACTGAGTCATAGAAACTATAATCCTAGAAAATTATTGGATGAACCTTTTATAATACTCGACTATCCCAAGGAAACTCTGAATCTCTGTAACGGTCTTAGGCATCTCCCAACCAAGTACAACTTCTACCCTTTTTGGGTCCACTATGATGCCTTCTTTTGACACCATGTGCCCTAAAAATTCCACTTGTTCAAACTAGAACTTGCACTTTGAGAACTTCACATATAACTAATGCTTTCTCAAAGTTTGCGGAACTGACCTCAAGTGGTTCTCATGCTCCTCCATACTCCTCGAGTAAACCAAAATGTTATCAATAAAGAAAATAACAAACCGATCCAAGTATAGTCTAAACACCTTGTTCATCAAATCCATAAATGTTTCTCAAGTGTTGGTCAAATCAAATGACATCACTAAAAACTCCTAATGACCATACCTAGTTCAGAAAGCTTTCTTAAGAATATCTTCACCTCTGATTCCCAACTAATGATACATCAACCTCAAGTCAATCTTAGAGAACCACTGTTTTTTCTGCAACTGGTCAAACAAATCATCTATCCTCGAGAAAGGATATCGGTTATTCACTATTACCTTATTTATTTATCGATAGTCAATGCACATTTGGAGACTCCCATCCTTCTTCTTTACAAATAACATTGAAGCACCCCGACAATGAAACACTCGGTTGAATAAAACCCTTATCCAAAAACTCATTCATCTAAGTTTCTAACTCCTTCAACTCTGTTGGAGCCATTCGATACGGTGGAATCAATATCAGATCGACACTAGGTTGTACCTTAATTGCAAACTCAATCTCTTGTTTAAGAGGAAGTCTCGATAACTCCTCAGAAAACATATTAGAAACCTCTCATACCACTGGTATGTCTCCAGATTTACTTTCGAGCATTGGGACTCTGTGATCACTAAGGCAAATAAGCTTCACAACCACAATGGATCATCCTCTCCACTCTAGGGGATGAAACGTATCTCCTTATAATACTATCTCGCTCACCCTGACAACAAAATTCACTTGGACTTGGCGGTTGAAAACATACATGCTTTGCAAAATAATCCAAGGTAGCGTGTCAAGTCGAAAGCCAATCCATACCAAGTATCATATCAAACCCCTTCATGTCTAACAATGTAAGATCAACTATCAACACATGTCCATCAATGGCGATCATGCAGCCACGTACCTCAGAATCAGCTAAAACCTTATTACCTAAAGGTGACAAAACCTCTAATATTTTATCTAACAGATGCACTATTAACCCAACATGCTCAACAAAATACGGTGTAACAAATGAATGCAAGGCACTAGAATCAAATAAAACATAAGCATGACTTGCAAAGATAGATAATATACCAGTCACTATAGCATTGGAGGCTTGTGCCTCCTAACAAATGAGATGATAAACCCATGTATGCCCTCCTCCAACAGTTGTACTAAACCAATGCATGCCCTCCTCCAATAGTGTACTACTTTGTATAGATTAAATACGGTCTCTTGCCCTATCTCCTCGGCCATAAGAACTGCGGCCCCTGACGCTCTACTTGCTCCACCTGCACCTCTGTCAATGTTAGTACTAACTGTGCCTAAACTTTGCACGCATTTTACCCTACTTGAGACCCTACAACAAGCTTAAGAGGAGACTCAATTATCTTATGCCCCATATGTCTGCAGTAAAAGCAGTTACCTATTGCTTTATTGCATGTCCTGGGATATCTCTTCCCACATGTAGCATAAGACAGATATCAACTCCCAGAGTTTTGACCTCCACTCTAAAATCTGGCACGCTTAATTGGTTACACCACACTAACACTCAACGAACTATCACTTGACTTATGTCACCCAGTGGAGTGTCAGCATCTCTGATCAGATTGGCCACTCTAGTTGACCTGTTGGCCACCAGAAGCTCCCTCTGTCCTACTCCTCTATTGATACACCTTAGGGTGTCTCTCCTCTATATACTTCATAGCTCTATCAAACTCGACAATCTGACACATTGTACTAGGTCCATATGTAGCCACTACTCTACCAAACTGAGGTAGCAAACCCTTTTGAAACTTCCTCACTAGTGCCACCTCACTTTGGTAATCTTATAGAGCATATCTACTTAATTATTTAAACATGTCCTAAAAATCGGTCACTAACATACCCTGCTCCTGATAGAAGTTGTTAAACTCGTCTGCCTTCTTATCCCTAATGCTATTGGGAAGGATAGATAATATGAGCTCATTATTGAACTCTACCTATGAGACGACCCTATGTGCCTCAACATTCTGCCACCAGAAAGCAGTGTGGCCATCAAGTAGAAATGATGCAAATCTGATCCTCTCAATATCGTCAGTGTAGTTCAAAGCCTTGAAACATCGATCTAATGCAAAGATGAAGTCATGTGGATCCTCTCCCATCTTGCCTATGAATCTAGGAGGGCTTAAACTTCAAAACCTAAGTAAGATAAGAACCAACATGGACATGTGGTGTTACAAGTGCGGCTATAGGTGTGACTGCTACGGGCACCTTTGGCTAAGGTTGAGGAATTAGTGGTGCCACAGGCGGTGGGATTGGCGATGCTGCAACTGGTAGAGCAGGCTGGTCTCTGGCGGCCTGACCAAGTAAAAATCTCTCAATACAGTCGAGAGACCGAGTAAGGCGCTAAGGGGCCTGGCGTACTAAGTGAGTTAGGTTGACTCTCTACTGAATGACTGGCGGCCTATGTGAATGTACGCCTAGTGGCTGCCCTAAGTCTCCTGTGTTGTCGAGGTATATCTACAAACATCAGACAAACGGAACATACATGCATATGGCAGAATACAGATGATTGCGACAGTACCACATAAATACTCAAAAAGATATAAAGGCAAATCAGACTAACTCGATCAAGAATTCCTATGCTTCACACCCTACCCAGACTTACAAAACCTAGGTCTCTGATACCACCTTTGTCATGACCTAAGATCGAATCAAGACCAGCGTACGGGTGGACCGAACTGAACCATAACTTCGACCCATCCCACACTCAGATAATCAGACCATCTACCCATTCCATTTATTAAAACTTTTATTAAACAAATTAATAAACATAATAACAAAATATATTTGTACGCATGAATATAAGTATAAGTATAACAAATAATACCATAATAACAAAATGAGTGTAAAAAACTACTTGTAAATATATCCATGTGTCAAAATATACCTAGTTGTTGAGTTTGGTTTTGATGATGATGTATACAAAACATCCATGAAAAAGGTGCAAAGTTGCAGACTTGCTAATATTTGGAAACAAAGCTTAACCATCAAAGCACATTGTTGCAAACAAAACTGACAACTACGCACGCTGGAATTGTATAACACACGTAGACATGGTGAACCTGGAAGCAGAAAGTGTCAGACATTGATATAAGCACGTAAAAGTAAGAACAAGGCACGCAGATAAAGGTCAACACACGCAGATGAGGTGCAACACATATAGACGAATGTTAGATTAATGAGGAGAAAATGTGCAAGAGCAAAGGCACGTTGAATGTTGATCAAATCACATTGAAAGGACAAAGATTTGATCTTTAAAGAGAAGCTCAACACACATAGATGGCCGAGTAACGCACTTAGAAGAAGCTTCAGATAACGAAAAAGTTAAGATGCTCCTCAAAATTTGAGTTTGAATATTCTCTGACGCAAATCACACGAAGAATAAAATGTGGAATCTTGAAGATCTGACAACATATGTAGAAGGAGTAACGCACGTAGAAATTTTTTTGGATGAAAAGGCATGTACTCAAGATTAGAATAACACACAGAGCAGACTATAACACACGTTGATCAAAGATAATAGAACTGCCTATGCACATAGAAGGGTGACAAAGCACGTAGATGCTGATCTATTCAAGGTAGTAACTACTAGAGTTCTAGAAATGCACATAGACTTGCAATTAATATTGGAATTCGTGGCTAGTTTATGGCATTCATAAGCATGTAGTGCATCAGAAATAACAAAAATTTTAAGGCTTGAATTCTACGAAGAACCCATGCACATCAACATATACAATTAGGGTTAGAAGATCTACTTAGATCCAAAGCTCTTATGTTTGATCGGACGGAATGTTGTTGTAGCTTTTAGTAAAACCTGAACCACCCTTTAGTCACGTTCCCAATGCACGAACATGTCTAGAAGTATCTACACAAACGAACTTTCCTTGGATTGGTGGAGTGTACTAGCACCCTTTTAGAATCTCTATTATAAAGCTCACAAAATAATTTTCTCTCTGTACAAGTGTCACTCACAAATTCGGCTTTGCCTTGAAAAAAAATTGAATGACAAGGTGTGCATCCTATCTATAGGCATATGAGGAGACCTAAATAGGTAGCACTAAGGAGCCAAAATCGGTCTCCCTTCCCCTCCAAGAATTCGACCGACGTCCTATTCAAGCAATAGTGCGCCTAATTTCCTATCTAGTCTCACTAGGTTTGCTTATTCTTGTCCTACAAGAATAATCACTTCCTAATTAATTTTGTCTCATACAAATTAGGTTTTATTTCCTCAATAAAAACTCCCAATTAGTCATGGACTTCTAATTAGTAAGTGTGTGTGTTGAATTCATCCTTGTAACACAAGGAAAGTGACTCCTAAAAAATAGGAAAAGATAGCCGAAATTCATCCTCCTCTTTTAGGTTTAGATGCCAAAATTTCTCCCTCCTATCTAGGTTAGGTTTTGCCAAAATTCTCATGGGTTTCATTAATATTATTGGACTTTTAATTATATGATACATTATCATAAAATAAATCACTCATATGGCCGAATTATGTCACACATAATTAGATACCCTAACCATGATAATTAGTGATTCATATTAAAAGCATGCATTAAATCTTATTTAACACATAAATCATAAAACGCTAAATTATTATTGATTAATCATCTTAATAATTCAATCACGACAAAGAGAGAATCTTTTTAACCAATCCAATTGTTTCTTGTATGTGACCCAATATGCCCACTCAAAATTGGCAATGGTCCTTGTCCCAAACTTTTGGGCCCAAAGTCTGTAAGCGGTATCTAGCAATACATTATGGCAATCCAAAATCGAGTGGATGTCAATGATCCAAGTTAACCTTTCACAATCTAATATTTAATCATTTTGTCTCACGATATCTCATCCAAGCATAAGACATTGTCACATGTCAACCTTATATTGCTTAGCATATTTTTTTATCTTAAATAGAATGATATAACAACTGATATTGATAAACCCCTTTATCAATTCATTCGAGTATGCATACATTCCATAAATCCTACTCATCAAGTGGCCAAGAGATATCACTTTTCATAAGAGGAACAAATCCATCACTCTCACTATCACTCCTCTACATGATTCATGGCATATCCAATCATAGCCTTTATTGTTACCCTATTAAGGATAACGTTTGACTAAGTCAAAACATGTGATTCCTCATGTAGGAGTCGATAGTGAGTTTTATTCAGAGGACTCAAACATCACCACTGCATGAAAGCTACTTTGTGACAACAATCCATGAAGAGCTTTCATAGCAGGCCAGTCCAATACATGTTCCTTAACATGTATCTATGTTCTAGGTTGATATCTCATGTCTATAATCAGTAAACCATGATTATCTACTTAACAACATATTAATCTTAATTCATTATAATTCCCATGATAATGATCGATTCCATGATAATGTTCGATTAGGGACATTTAGAATAGTATCCATTTTATCCATATGGTTTTGATATCAAGTCACACACTTGATGGCATAAGGAAGAATAAACTATTCATGGAGTTTTATCTTCATAAGGCAAATAATATTTCATAGAAATAAAATGCCTCTTTATTATATAAACCAAATGACAATGTATAGATGATTGGGCTAGGGCACAAAACTAACAGACTCCTACTTGCACTTGTCCCAATCAGGAACGAACCTGATACCTAAACACCTTACGTGTCTTTCATGTTTTGGTTATGGTAGAGCCTTTGTCAAGGGGTTTGTTGCATTGTCATTGGTGTCTACTCTGCATATCTTGACATCTCCTCTTTCAACTATCTCTCAAATGAGGTGAAAATGTCTAAGTATGTGTTTGGTTCTTTGATGTGATCTGGGCTCTTTGGCTTCAACAATGGCCCTATTGTTATCACAAAATAAGTATACTGGATTTTTTATGCTTGGGATGACATCCAAACTAGTAATGAACTTTTTGAGTCAAACAACTTCCTTTGCTACGTCTGACGCAGCTATGTACTCAGACTCTGTAGTAGAATCGGCCACGGTGTCTTGTTTGGAGCTTCTAACCAAATTATGATCTAAAATCATCATGGTCAGACTGAAAGCTTGCATCAGTGTGACCATTTGGGATTAGTTTGGCTTCTTGTCCTCCGTAGACCAGGAAAATATCCTTAATTCTTCTCAAGTACTTAAGGATATTCTTGACTGCGGTCCAGTGACTTTCACCTGGATCGGACTGGAATCTACTAGTCATGCTTAGAGCATATGCGACATCAGGGCGTGTACAAAGCATGGCATACGTGATAGATCCAATTGCAAAAGTATATGGAATCCTACTCATGTAATCTCTGGCTTGTCTTGTTGTAGGACAACCATCTTTGCTTAATGGTTTTCCAAGAACCATGGGAATCATTCCTTCTTGGAATTCAGCATGCTAAACCACTTTAGTACCTTATCAATGTACACACTATGAATTAGTCCAATGAGCCTCTTAGATCTATCTCTATCGATTTGTATCCCTAGGATACGTGAGGCTTCACCTAAGTCTTTCATTGTGAAACACTTTCCAAACCAAGTCTTGGCACTCTGCAAGGTTGGAATGTCATTTCCAATTATCAAGATGTCATCAATATACAACACTAAGAACACTACAGCACTCCCAGTAACCTTATTGTATACACAAGGCTCATATTTGTTCTTGATGAATCCAAACTCTTTTACTGCTTCATCAAAATAAAGATTCCAACTTCGAGATGCTTGCTTCAATCCATAAATGAATTTTTGAAGCTTGCATACCCTTTTAGAATTCTTAGGATCGACAAAATCCTTGGGTTGTGTCATGTACACATCCTCTAGGAGATTTCCACGTAGGAAAGCTATTTTGATATCCATTTGTCTTATCTCATAGTCATAATATGTTGCTATGGCAAGAAGAATCCTAATGGATTTGAGCATGATGACTGGTGAAAAAGTTTCGTCATAATCAATACTATGAGTTTGTTTGAAACCTTTTGCAACAGGTCTTGCTTTGAAGATCCTATCAGCTTTTATCTTGTAAATCCATTTACAATCAATGACCTTGGCTCCATCTGGTGGATCCACCAAGTTCCAAACTTGGTTGTCATATGTAGATTGCATTTCTGAGTCCACGGCTTCAAGCCATCTTACAGAATTTGGTTCTACAATTGCCTCTTAGTAGGTTGTAGGCTCGTTATGGTCTACAAGAACAATTTCATTATCATCAGTTATGAGAAATCCATATCTCTCAGGCTCATGACGAACCCTACCAGACCTTCTTGGACCTTGTGTTACAGATTCGGACTGTACAACACCTTGTGAGTCGTCTTGAATCTCATCTTCAGTGGCTATTTATGGTTCTCTTATTTCCTCTAGGAGTAATTTACTCCCACTATTTCCTTTGGAAATAAATTACTCTTCTAAAAAGATTTTGGTTTGAGCAACAAACACTTTATTCTCAGAACGGTTATAGAAGTAGTATCCCCTTATTTCCTTTGGATACCCCAAAAATATGCATTTGTCGGATTTAGGTGCTAACTTTTCTGAAACTTGTCATTTCACAAAAGCTTCGCATCCCCAAATCTTAAGAAAAGACATTATGGGCTTCTTCCCATTCCATATCTTATATGGTGTCTTTTCAACCGCTTTAGATGGAATTCGGTTAACTATGAATGCAGCAGTTTCTAAGCCATAACCCCAAAACGAGATTGGAAGATTCATTTGACTCATGACGGATCGAACCATATCTAATAGAGTTTGATTTCTCCTTTCAAACACACCATTCCATTGGGGTGTTTCGGGGGGAGTAACTTGTGAGACAATCCCACTCTCTTTAAGATGATTATCAAACTCTTGGTGTAAAATTCCATCTGTTCCAGTTAGGATTCCTGTAGATTTTTGACCGAGTCTGATTGATCTTGAAGATAATCGGACACATTTGTCGAGGATTAGGTGTTATCGAACCTCGAGAGAAGTTTGATGCACGTGGTAAAGCATGAAATGTTGAGTATGTGACTGGAGAGTGAGCAACGTATGTAGTATGTTGAGTAAGATGTACGTTATTTGGAAAGGTATCTTAACGTACATTCTATAGGTATGATGTATGTTATCTGGGACGAGGATGATCAATGTACGTTGTCTAGGAACAATGTACGTCGGGGTGTGTTTTCCACTACTGCATGTGTCACAATATACGTTGTGAGGCACAACATACGTTGTGTACCACCACAACGTATGTTGTAACCTAATATGACGTACGTCGCCTTTGAAAATGTCAAAAAGGTGCGTTTTGACCTGTAGCTCTTTAAAAGTATCCAACCCGACATTTTGCATCATTTTTCACTCAAAACACTCTCAAATTCGTCTGAAATCCTCTGAATTGCTCCCCAGATGTTTCTAAACAACTTTTGAGGTACGATTAACATCCTTTCTTCATTTATAACACCATTTTATGCATTGATTCACACATGCAAATTCTTGGCCGAAATCCATCTAGGTTCTTATTTCTGATGTTCTAAGTTAATGCATGTTAAAAGATCTTAGAATAGGTTAGAATGGCCTTGTAGGAAGATGATTCAAGTTTTGAACCAACTGATTTAATGATGAATTGAAGGAGATGGGTGTAGGTACAAGTTTTGTTGATTTTAGGATGATTCAGTGTTTGTTTGTGAATTCTGAGGTTAGATTCGTGTTCAGGAGGTGAAATTGAGTCAGAATGTAGGTCTGGTTTTATCAGGAATCGAGTGGAGCGTTATTTTGGCATTTTCGCAAATATTTTTCCGTAGCGACAGAATTGGTGCATTTTTGCAAATATTTTATGTCTTAGATAAAGTTGCAAATTTTAGTGAGTTAAGGGATAGATTGTGATTATTGGAGTTATAGGGACTGACTTGTAATTTTTTGAGTCAAAACTTAATTTTCAATTTCTGAGAGTTCGGGATAGAATTTGGAGATTCTGACTTATGAAATGTGAATTGGTAATCCTAATGTACCCCGAAAACGATTTCATAAATTGTCGAGTCTCGGGGACCAAAATGTAATTTTACACAGGTCGGGGACCAAACTGTAATTTTATGTAGATTTTGAATTTTGGGTCAATAGTGACGGATTCACTTTCGAATTATATTTTGGGCAACTTCGAGAGTTTATAATTGCATTTGCATCTCATGCATTTGGTATTGCCACAATACCACATATTGATGATTATTTGATTATGTCTCTACAGCTTCTTGTTGTTACCAGCACGAGCAGCTGCCCATCAGTGGAGATTGACTGGTGACCTTTGCTTGGACTCTCAGGTGATAGAATAGCAACTTCAGACACATAGGCTGTGTCTTTCGAAATTTATTATGTTTTTGATGTTTTCGGCTTACATAGGAAATCTAACTTAATAATGGCTTAATAATCCGGCTCATGTCATTATTAATATGGGAATTTGGTTTAATATCTGGTTATATATATGTACTCACCCTCTGTATATGATTTTTGCTCTGTATGGTGTCTACTGGATATATATATTTATGTATATATTTTGGATTAGGGACACCTAGCTACGAGGCAACATAGCCTTTGGTATACCAATGCCCTGAGAAGGCCCAATTACCAGGGTAATATGGTAGTCGTGTGCCCGGCTAGACCACGTGCCCTGTTTGATCTGATGGGTGGATCCCCTTTCTGTTATCTATTTGTCCTAGTCTATATCCACATCTATTATATGCTCTGTACATTTATACTTTGTATTCTGTCTGTTGCATGCTATTTGCTCTGTTTGCGAAGAATTTTAGAAATTGTTTT
>CAODLS011322535.1:0-13364 GCA_948243855.1 Flueggea neowawraea | reverse complement strand
GTGGAGATTTCTTTGGTGGAGGAGGAGATGTGTAGTGGTAAGGAGGTGGTGGAGACTTCTTGGTTGGAGGAGGAGATGTGTAATGGTATGGTGGTGGAGGAGACTTCACTGGAGGTGGAGGTGAAGCATAGTGGTATGGTGGCGGCAGAGACTTCTTGGGTGGAGGAGGAGATGAGTAATGGTATGGTGGTGGCGAAAACTTCTTGGGTGGAGGGGGAGATGCGTAGTGGTATGGTGGTGAGAGAGACTTCTTGGGTGGAGGAGGAGATGCGTAATGGTATGGTGGTGGTGGAGACTTCTTAGGAGGAGTAGGAGATGCGT
Organism: Flueggea neowawraea; assembly: GCA_948243855.1. NCBI lineage: Eukaryota > Viridiplantae > Streptophyta > Magnoliopsida > Malpighiales > Phyllanthaceae > Flueggea > Flueggea neowawraea. Next base: position 13,043 of record CAODLS011322535.1, on the reverse strand, counting down.
AATGGTATGCGGGTGGTGGAGACTTCTTAGGCGGAGGAGGAGATGCATAATGGTACGGTGGTGAAGGAGAGTTCACTGGAGGTGGAGGTGAAGCATAGTGGTATGGAGGAGGAGATTTCGCTGGAGGGGGAGGTGATGCGTAATGGTATGGAGGTGGTGGAGATTTCACTGATGGGGGAGGTGAAGCATAGTGGTATGGAGGTGCTAGAGACTTCTCGGGCGGAGGAGGAGATATGTAATGATAAGGAGGAGGTGGTGGAGAGGCATAGGTATAAGGGTTATGATCAGCAACCACAATGGTGGCGACCAGGCAAAAGGCTAAAGCACAAATTACCTGAGGCAAGTGCCTTCCAAGTCGCCCTCTTGTTCCCATGATTAGAAACTGTTGTGCTTTGAGCAATTGATGGAAGTACCCTTTTATAGTATTGGCTTCAATCATTGAAGTGAAAACTAGATTTGTTTTATAATGATTACAGCCTTCATATTGGATTAATTAATTATGTCGCAATCAAGAAAATCTCAACTCTATTCCCAAGATAATAGATTATTAAGATGAATATTGATGTTTTTTCAACTTGTGCCAGATTGGTGGATTCCCACAATGTGTACATGAAAATGTCAAAGGTTTGTGATGAGTTTGGTAAGGTGACTTGTGGCTTTGTTAGCACTTTAAATAACCACTAATAAACGCATCCGCTTAGAACATGTCAATTTTATATAGAGTTGAGGATGAATATTGTCGGAAATTATCCATTGAAATTTAAAATTTCCAAAAATAAAAAAAGAAAAATAGTATCCATATGTTTTGATTTATTGTTAAAATCCTAAAACCCTCAAGCTTTAATTTATAGCTTTAAATTTAAAATGCAAATAGAAGTGGAGAGTTTTATTTATAACTAGAAAATGCTTGGTCTGAATTTTTAATGATTCCAAAGTGGGAAAAATCAATTTGCTTATGGTTTTTTACCCTCTAAGGCATGCTTGGTCATAATTTTTCTGGACTTTCTTAACCATATGTTTTTGGCATTTTGTCGAGATCACTGCTTTATTATAGATATAGCCAGTATTTATTTAGAATTGTTGCGTTTTATTCCAACCCACATCAATTTACATATAATCATTTAATCTAGGAAAAATATTAATTCAGTCTTGTGAGAATGGAATTGGGAATATAATATAATTCAAGCTTTCTTTGGCGAAATAATGCTAATCATGATCTAGAATTTTTTTTAAAAAAGGTGTTCGTATAATCGTGTACATCAAAATTTTCAAATTATAACAACAAATATTTGATAAACAAATGACCTTTTATTTAATTTTTGTCCGTAACAAGTGGATCAACGCGTTGAAAAAATAAAAAATCGAAAAATGATTGGAATTGAACCATGATTTTCTTTCAATTAACATAAATTAATTAATCTCAATATATATTCCAGTTGATTCCAAGAAGATTAAGATTTAGATATCTCATAATTAATACTCCCTCTTTTCCTCAAAGAGTGTTTCTATAGATAAATTAGTTTTTACAAAAATAAGTGACATTTTATAAAATTAAGAAGTTTTTTATTATTTTATTCCATATTTACCCTCCTATTAAATTGCTTTGAATAACTATATTTCAACTATCTCCACTAGAATAAATAAGGATAATATAGTAAATTATTACTATAATCATTTTTTTAATATGTGTGTCAAAACCTAAAAAACCTTAAAACCCTTAACACATTCAAAACGTGTAGTTGAGTTTGATTACTTTAACTTGTCGTTAATGGTCATAATTGATTCGACCAAGCGTAACAAGCTAGACAAATAAACTTGGCCATGTGGATTGTCTGGTGTAAGAGAGAAAATTTATTTATAGATGCATTCGCACTAGTCTTAAAAGTTTGCTAAGCCAGCTCTAATGTAGTGCGTCACATTATGTGTGAATTTTGAGTAAAACTTTCGTGAGATCGAGAAGTTTGAAAACAACGATTGTGTGGTTACGAACTAGGGAAATGCTGACCTTTTCAGCGGATTGTTCTGCTGTTGTATATACCTTGGTAGAATGAAGTTGTTCTACGAGAGACGCCTTCTAGCAGGATTGATATATGAGCAGTTATATATCCCTAACAGGTATATAGCAAATATGCTCTCATCGTATGCTGGTCGTGCTTTCTATTTCCCTTTATGACACCCGATCTTTATCATGATTGATAATAGTTACATCATGATCCATGACAAAATCTTAAAAAATACTCTTTGAAGACAGGAGGGAGTAAGACATAAAAAAAAAACATAAATTTCAGTATTGACAATATAAATCCAACCACTTATCATTACCGACAAAATTTTCTTGGCATTAATCTTTAGCAAAATGGAATTTCCGAAACAGCACAGAAAGCAACATTGCAATTAACTTTTGACTTGCACCATTTTCTTCTCAGGTTATATTATTAAAACGTTATTAGTTCAATAGGACACAATGCAGCCGTACATCATTTGTAAGTTGCACCAACTCTGTAAATATCTTAGCTTTATCATGACCAAATTAATAGGGATTACTCTTCTTTAATCACTCAATTACTTTCTTGCTTAAAGAGAACTAGTCATTGATGTTATTGACAAACTACTATGATCCAGTTTAATGGACCCCTTTAAACTCTTTTTAGATCATACTATAATTTGATTTGCGTAATATTTAGTTTGACAAAAAAAAAATTGGTTTTGTATTCTGTACTTATATCTGAAGAAATCTTTTAGTATTGATAACAAAAAAGTATTGAAGATGATTTAGTTCTTACATTGAGTTTTTTTTATAAGTCATTTTCCTTGTATTTTTATTCATCTTAAACACAAATGAGTGTTCTGAGGAAGTCATGCTTGTACAAAATTTTGAAGAAAAAAAAAAACCTGCTTCTCAAAACCTATGGGTAATAAAAACTTACTGGCCTAAGAAGTTCATACATTGAGTTTTTTCATTGAACTAATGAAATTTAGAAAATATTTTAAAAATTGTATTGTGAACGTGTTAGGAGTTGAAAGATTTGATTTTTTTTCATAAGACATTTTATTTGCTTCTATAAAAGATCAAATTTTTAACTTTTCAACGTTGGAGTTAACTATAGTTTATATGAACTACAAGCCCAATAGTAGTTGAAAAATTTGTTAATTTGAAATGCATATATTCTCTATGTCATGACCTTTCAATGCACTGTCTTTATTTCACAACTGAGTAAAAGATTAAAAAAAACTTATTTTTGGAAAGATATGGAATAAATTGCGCATCCAATTAAATCTCAGGGACTTATTGGATATAGTTCAACCAAAGATAAAATAAACACAAAAAAAGGCCTTTACTTTGGCAAATGAGTAAAATGAACCAATATAATACAACAAAAGAAAACAATTTTTTTTTTATAGCAAAGAAGAGCATAGCACATTGCTTGAATACTGCAAAGCGTAATGTTCACATTGCTAGTCCTAATATTGTGAAGAATCGCCAAGCCAAAAAAAGAGTCACCCGAACATTCCTACAGTCATTCCTTTTGTTTTCAATTTGAAACCTGCAATCCACAAGATAATTACTTTTCTAAAATAGACATTATAATACTGCCAAATTCGAAATTTAGCATAAGAGAATGAGTTGCTTCTAAAATAGGATAACACCTTACTTTGAACTTAAAGAATGAAATTTGTCTAGTAGACAAAGGGAGGTGGAGGAGAGCTGTGGTAATATACATGAGGAGGAGGCGATGGAGATGGAGGAGGTGGTAGTGACTTGTAGTAGTATGGAGACGGAGGGGATGGAGATGGTGATGGCGAGGATTTGTACTAGTAAAGAGGTGGAGGAGAAGATGACGGTGGGGGTGGTGACTTGTTTCAAAAGAAGAATAATTTGGGGAAAATATTTTTATTTTTCATTCTCTATCAACTCCAATGTATATGCTGCTAAGCATACTCAATACATGACAAAACGAATCATCTGGATATCCTAACCATTTTGTACAAGAGACAGTAAGAGAGGAATAGGAAATTACTATTCTACTCTGTACAAAACAACCAATCAAATGTATACAACTCAACTGCGCCCTTCCTGATGTTATGTCTTCTTATACTCCCCCTCAAGATGAACTCTTGGTAAATTGATGTCCAAGAGATTCATCTTGGATAACAGTTCATTGAACTCTGCACTTGGAAGCGCCTTGATGAAGCGATCCGCTAGTTGCTCCTTTGAAGAAACATAGCAAGGATCAATGGCACCAGTAACGATTTTTTCTCGAATAAAGTGACAATCTAACTCAATATGTTTCGTTCTTTCGTGAAACACTAGGTTCTTGGCCAAATAGAGAGCTGATTGATTACCACAACAAAGTTTTATAGCTTGAGAGTGCTTCACTCCACAGTCAGCAAGCAAGGATAACAACCAAATTACCTCACAACAGCAGCTGGCCATCGCTCTATATTCTGCTTCTGTCGTGCTTCTTGCTACAAGTGATTGTTTGTTGGCTTTCCAACTCACTAAAGAATTTCCAAAAATAATACAATATCCACTTACAAATCTCCTAGTATCCGGGCAATTTCCCCAATCACTTGTCGGTATAGGCAGTCAATTGCAAAGATGAAGAAGCTGAAAAAAAAAAGTCCCTTACCGGGGTTGTCCTTCAAATAGCGTAGCACTCTATGACCGGCCTTTAGATGTACAAGAGCTGGCTTCTCCATAAATTGAGAAAGAATATATGCTGCATGACTAATGTCGGGTTTGGTAAAAGTTAGATAGATAGATCATTTTTCCAACTACAGCTCTATACTTAGTAGGATTGCTTAACTTGTTCTCATCAGTGTTTTTCAAATTTACATTTACTTCTAGTGGTGTCACAGCTAGTTTGGCACTAAAGAAACCATATGTTTCTAGCATATCTAGAACATATTTTTGCTGGTTCAGTATAATTCCAACATCTAATTGTGTTAATTCCCATCCGAGAAAGTACTTTGGCTTTCCCAAATCCTTGAGCCTAAATCTTTTAGCAAGAAACTCTTTAAACTTTTGTAGAGCTTATTCAGAGTTACTCCCTATAAGGATATCATCAACATAAACCAATAACCATATGCTCTCAGATTTTGATGCTTTCATGGTAAACAAAAAGCAGTTTGCTCTTGACCGAACAAAGCCATAGTCAAGTAAAGCTGTGGTCAACTTGACATTCCACTGGCGCAACGCCTGTTTCAACCGATACAGGGATTTGTTCAACTTTCAAGCTAGCTTAGAACCCGGAGGAAACTCCCCCTAAACTTCATACCCCTGCGGCAACTCCATATAAACCGTCTCCTCAAGGTCTCCATTTAAAAATGTATTATTTATATCCACTTGGCATAAATTTCAAGACTAAATTGCAGCCAGAGTTAAGAAAATGCGTACAATAGCTTGCTTTGCTACTGGACTAAAAGTTTATTGGTAGTCAAACCCCGCTATCTGGCTATAACCCTTGGCCACTAACCTAGCCTTTGTTCTATCAACAATGCCATCTACATTCATCTTCAATTTGAATACCCACTTACAACCAACCACATGAGTATCTTTAGGCAAAACAACTATTGTCCAAGTTTTATTTTCTTCCAATTCTTTCAACTCAGCATCTATGGCTGCCCTCCAAGAGGAATGATGCACTACCTCTATATAAGTAGTAGGCTCAAAATGGGAAGACACATTGGCTACAGGGGACTGGTAAGATGGTGATCACAAACGCTGGGTGGAAACATAATCTTGAATGGGGTAAGCTGTGGCTATTAGACATCAAGGTATTTTGGTGGGTTACGGATACTGTTACTTTTACGATGTGTAGGTGTGCTTTCTAAAACGGAATCTGAGGAATTATTGGATGTGGGTTTGGTTTCAGTGGTAGCATTTGAAATATTTGTGGTGTATATGAAAGGATGTGATTCACGTTCATCGCAACAGCCACGCTCATCAAATGTAAAATTTGGCAAAGGCAGTTCATCAGTTAAAGAGAGACTCTGACTCTTTGAGAAAAGAAAGACAAATTCATGGAAAGTAACATCTTGCGAGATAAAGACTAGAGGCGACTCAAGATAATATAATACCTTTTGGCATTTGGAGGATAGCCAATAAAGATACATCTACGGGCTTTAGGATCGAATTTTCCTCTGTGGCTTCCCAAGGTTGAAGCAAAACATAAAGAGCCAAAGACACGAAGATTACTGTACTCAGGAATTTTCTTAAACGACACTTCATATGGACTTTTATGATTCAAAACCGGTGTCAGAATCCTGTTAATGAGATAGGTGGCAGTGAGAATTGCATCACCCCAAAACTTGATAGGCAATGAAGCTTGGAACATTAATGATCTAGCAACAACTAGCAAGTGCTGGTGTTTTCTCTCAACCACAACATTTTGCTGTGGAGTTTCGATGCAACTAAGTTGATGTATGATACTATTGGCACTGAAAAAAATCTAACAATCTAAATTCCGAGCCATTATCAGATCTAATCCATTTGATTTTTGCTGAAAATTAGGTGTTGACAAAGGAATTAAAACGAGGCAAAAGAGTAGCTACTTCAGATTTGTGTTTCATCAAAAACGTCCAAGTAATATGAGTGAAATCATCAAAAATTGTAAAAAGTAATGGCATCCACTAATAGAGGGATTAACATATGGACCCAAATATCAACATGAATTAACTCAAGTGAATATGCAGTGTGAATAGGAAATGGAAGCTAAAGGACAAATTTCACCTATATGTGTTTTGCTAATTACATTTTCATGAACTCTTTGTATTTGTTTAACTCTGTCCAAAGCTACATGCCCCAATATGTAGTGCCATAGATCGAAGGATGGACTGGAGGAGACAACATTGACGGAAGAAGAAGAAAAAGACCCTTGAATCTGTAGAAAAAAATAGACCAGCTCTAACTTTAGCATATCCAATTGTTATCCCTGAAGCCCGGTCCTGAATGACACATTGACCATCAGAGAAAATTAAAGATTGTTGACTGAAAGCAAGAAATTTGCTAACTGACAGAGGATTACAACTAAAGGATGGAACAAAAAGAACATTATTTAAGGTCAAACTAGGAAGTAACTTGACAGACCCAACATGAGTAACATTAACCTTGAAACCATTAGGCAAATAAACATACAGATTAGACACATATTGACAACTGATGAACACATCTAGAGAACAAGCAATATGGTTTGTTGCTCCCATATCAACAACCCAATTATGGCTATTAAAAGTTGGTGCAAAGGCAGTAAAAACATGACAAGCATAAACAAGATCATAAAAAAGGATACTTGAACTGATAGAAGAAGGATGATAAACTGAGTTGACTATACGAGTCACAACAGGTTGAGAGGAGGTGGATCTGTTGGCAGCCTCATGGACACTATGCATGGACAGAATTCTGATTAGGAACCATTCAAGTTATTGCATCTTGTCCAAGCTGGATAAAGCTCATTAGTGGGTGCTGGGCAAGGAATGGACCCATCTACAAAACTCATTTTGTTACGAATCGAAGAGCCAACAAGAATGATCGACTCCAAGTTGCATAGTTCGTGAAGGTGAGTTCAGGAGTAATAACAACCGAAGCATGGTTGTCTGAGTGTTGAAGGTAATATGGAGAGTGAGGGTTTTCAAGATGACTCACAATGGCATTGAAGGAGGATGAAGAAGAATCTTCCATAGTAGAGAGTGCACAAAGAAGCAAAGGAATTAGAAAATAGAAAAGATGAAACCAACAACGAATCTGAAGGATTTCATGTCTCTGATACCATTTTAGAAGAATCAAGAGAAGAATAATTTGGGGAAAATATTTTTATTTTTCATTCTCTGCCAACTCAAAATGGGTAGTGCTGTTGTATATGCTGCTAAGTATACTCAGTACAGAACAAAACAAATCATATGGATATCCTAACCATTTTGTACAAAAGACAGCAAGAGAGGAAGAGGAAACTACTATTCTACCCTGTACAAAACAACCAATCAAATATATACAACTCCTCTAGGCCCTTCCGATGTTGAGTCTTCTTATAACTTGTAGTAGGGAGGGGGTGGCGATGGAGTTGGTGGAGGTGGAGATTTGTACATGTAAGGAGGAGGTGGAGATGGTGATAGTGGAGGCTGTGATTTATAGATATATGGAGGAGGGGGTGATGGTGGAGGTGGGGACTTGTATGCATATGGAGGAAGAGGTGAGGGAGACGTAGCAGGAGGGGACTTGTGGACGTATGCATAAATATTAAATACTTAGGCAATAAGGCAGTGAGAAATTTTCCACCATCACCATACCATTATGCTTCACCTTCACATCCAGTGAAGGCTCCACTGTTGGCATAACTCTATAAATCCCACAGTGGTTAAAAGTATGTTTGGAGAAAATTTTTCTCCCATATTACTTAGATGTGAAGTTAGAAAATGTTTATCCCCTATAAGTAAGTCTTGAGCTCAAATTTTTAGGTATTACAAATCCTAGACTAACTAATAGAGAGATTGGGCTTGGGTTTGTGAGTCTGCGAGCAATTTTGTCCTTCTAAAAATTCTAATGCGAGAATTTTAACAATTTTGTCCGTTCAAAAATTGTAATACTTATTTTAGTGGAGATCGTGGACATAGTTCTATTGAGAGATCAAACCACGTTAAAAAATTTTTTGTGTTCTCTTCTCTTTTTTCTATTATTATTTAGCTTCTTGTGTGAGTTTGATTGTGTGTTTGGACCCCAATAATTTGCCATTGATCATACCACTAAGCATCTTCCCCTCCGCCTAAGAATTCCCCACCACCTCCTTACCACTACATATCTCCTCCTCCGCCCAAAAAATCTCCACCACCTCCATACCACTATGCATCACCTCCTCCTCCGGTTAAATCTCCATCACCCCTATACTGCTATTCATCTCCACCACCCCCTAAGTAGTACTAAACTCCTTGATGTTTCGTTGAATTGATTTGAAGGTGCAGCAAGAATAAAGTTTAAATTTGTTTGTGGTTTATGAAGGTGCACCGTAATTCTTATGTGTAATGAAGCGATGAATGTTGTTTTTCAAATATGCATGGCGAATTCTTTTGTATGAGATGTCGTATTCTCTTTTCTTGTAACAGCGATTAAATTTCCAAGATTTGCTACCAATTTTTCCATACAATGCCAATGTTATTTGCATGTAAATATTTCGTCTGAAAATTGATACAAATGCAGCCATATGTTACTTCTATTTCGATCCAATTAATTGTCCTATAAAATGAAAAAGAGATATATCTTTCGTACGTCTAGATTAATTTTTTAAATAACCACCTTAACATGCAGCGCATAAACGTCTAGATTAAACAATTGGGTCAATATGAAATGCCGAAACAATATATATTCTTTACTCAAGAGAAAATGATATTCGGAAGAGATTTTTTTAAAAAAATATTTGCTGGAAATTAAAGGAGGCTTTGATTATTTGTTTTTCTGTAGGAATATTTTTCGTTCCAGTTTTTATCTATTAATTTTGGGCATCTTAAATTTTAATTACAATATTCGAATATAGAATAAATGAAAATGAGCAATTACGCAATTAAGTGTCATTATGTCTACTGATTTATTTTAAATGGATCGACGTATAATTAGCTGCAACTTGATTATCTGTTGTTTAGTCAAACTGGTCTATGTATATGCATCAACATTCAGAAAATATTTTGGTCATATGTGAAAAAGAGTTTACATAAAAATTATTAGATAGGAAAAGAAATTTAATTTCTGTATGAAAGAATCTAACTACCGGTTTAACGAATAAAATAATATATTTAGTAGGTTCGAGTAACCTATATTGATTCTTGCGGAAGCTCGACCCAACCAGCAGCGGAAAATAAAGATCAGGATCGGTTCGATGTTGGTTTTACCAGCAAACCACGATCGGGTTGGCGACGGGAGTGCTCGTCTGTTTCGCAGGCTAGATGCCGAGCGGATCGGGATCATCAACAAACTAGGAGCGAGTGGAGAAAGGAGAGAGGTGGCATGGTGGAAAAAGAGTTATCTTCTTCCTTTCCTCTCTCTCTCTCTCACGTTTTAGTGTGTGGGATGGAAGAATCAAATTTTCATTCTTTCATTCCCATTTTATAAGCCCTTAAAGGGCTTTGGGCCCAATGGGACTAATAAGCCCAATGGGCTTAGCACATGGGCCTTTTGGGCCCATCTCAATTAGGCTCGCCAATTGGTATCAGTCCATCGTCTCGGTTCACACCTTGACCGACTAAATTCGGTTCACCTGTCATAGACGGACCGCTTTTTCCAACATCTCCCACTCGCATATGATGTAATGATACATCATCATGTAACATGGTTAGCACTCACATAATCATGCTCGATCCTTTTGTCATACATGCAAATAGACCGCGCGACCAACATACGATAAGAGCGTAATTGCTATACACCTGTAAAGGATATATAACAACTCCTTACTCAATCCTGTCAGAAGGAATCTATTGCAGAATAACTCCATTATATCATAGTGTATGCAACAACAGCACAATTTGCTGGAATGTATGTCTTTCCCCTAGTTCGTAACCACACAATCACTGCTTTCGAACTTCTCGATCTCACGAAAGCTTTACTTATAGTTCACACATCATATGACAGATCACATGAGAGCTAGCTAAGCAAACTTATGAGACTAGTGTGAATGTGTCTAGAAACAAACTTTCTCTCTTACACCAGACAATCCACATAGCCAAGTTTACTTGTCCAGCTTGTCACGCTTGGTCGAATCAATCATGACCATTAACGGCAAGCTAAAGTAGCCAAACTTAACTACAAGTCTTGAATGTGTTAAGAGTTCTAAGGGTAGGTATTACCGAGAACCACATGTTCACGGTAAGGTCTCACACTAGGAAAAGTGAGATTATTTTTCAATCTTTTACATCCCTATGGTCGTGTATATAGCACATATGGTATGATTATGTGTTGTGGTGTTCTTTCCTTCCCTTAGAGGAGTGCATGTTTATACAACATTGTCAACACCACACAGAAGCTTCGGTTACGATGCATTTTGTCATCTAACCTTAATCCACACCGTAACATGATTACTTCTGGCTTTAAGACAGAATATGCTAAAGTCTCTCAATTTAGCATCTGATCAATTTAATGATCGACATAGAAATTTATCCATATGGCGTACGTTTTTTTTCGTACGACTTTTTCTTGCCTTTTTACAACGAACTCACCACTGTAAAATGCAAGACGACCTTTTGATTATGAACACACTCTAAGTCTCTTTCTACGTTCAAAACCAACATCATCTTAGTTCTTCCCCCAACAAACTAGGAAAACTAAGGTAAACACCCGTATGAGTGGGTTACTTCTCTGTCCAACATGCTTTCTCACTTAACGATACTACAAATGTCAACTCTCAACATTTGTGCTCGTGTATTGCTCACGATGATCTTATAAAAGATCATGTTTTAAGGGATTACATAATTTGGGTGTCATGCGGATCTTACAGAACTTATTCCTTATAAGCTTTTATTAACGGATCTCCAATCACGTCTTGCATGAATTTACATTTCCAAGTTCACTTCACCTTGTGAAACTTGTACTCAAAGTTACTTGTCCTTGTGCAAATAAGTCTTTCACAACACGATACGTGGTCTCGATTTGCTTAGACTTATATTAGATCTTTTCGATCTTTAAGCAATTGAGGTTGACTGTCACTAAAGACAGTTGTTGGTTCTTTAGGTTGATAGAGCTAAGTGGACCATTCCACTATATAGCCCACATTTCTACTATATTACAGGTAATGAAGCTATAGTCTCAGCTTCACTTGCCACATACTTATACGTGTTCCTCACTATTACGTGGAGTGATCTTTTTGCTAAGTAAGAACACATAACTAGACATGGACATCATCACATCCACATCATCATATGGAATAACAACTGTGTTTCTTTTTATCGCAAGACCTTACGATAGCACAGTGCATTGCAGTGCCTCTAAAGTACTCAAGTATCACACTCACTGCTTTCCAACATCGTCCTTACGTGTTGGATCAATATTTGTTAGTTAACTTGACAACATAGCAAACTCTAGGAATTGTACACACCTAGGCATTTACTATAAGACATGGTCTTGTAATCAACACATGTATTCTTTATTAGACTACAAAAGACATTACCATGACATTTACATGAAGAGCATTCCTTCCACATTCTTCTTCTTACATAGATTTATGGACACATGCACTTACTAAGAAACTTTCTCTTAGTCATGGGGTATCTATGAGTCATGCATTTCTGCATCTTGAAGCATTCTAGTAGTTTGTTGATCCATCTCACTTGAAGAGGTACAACGATTTACTCGAACGATCTCTTAGAGTTTGACTCCAATGTCAAACCATATTAGCAATATCGAAGTTAGACATTGACCAATCTTTGAAGTCATTCAGGTATGCTAGACTATTTCTAGCCACAAGTGTGACATTCACACAATGTAAGAATGACAAGATTCACCTTAAAAATACTTGGTATTATCACAACGAATATAAATGTACCATCCTCTCGAAGAATGTCTAAGGTCATACCTTGAACAATGAAACCATTGGTTTGAACCTTATAGATTTCATTTCCAAATCCTCTATTGAGAATTGAACGATAAAACTATTAGATTAAACCTTATAGGTTTCTACTCTAAATTCTCTCACGAGAAAATAAGTCTCTATATTCATTAATGTAGGTTGAGGTATAGACTAGTCCAAATGACAAAGTCTATTTAATGAAGGCAAATCTTTCAACAAGTTGAACTTTTCAATCTCGTTGACTAAATCTCATTGGCGATTATCGATGTCTCAATCGATTTATCGCTCATGTATCCTCTTATCTCGAATAGGTACTCACCCTTTGTGTAGATTAACCAATTCTCAAAAATGGTTTAATCTTGCAAATGTCATTTGTACTTCTATTGCTTTAATCCAAATAAATTTCACTGGGATGAGCGAACCTCTAACATACTTGCAGGTTCGTTCTTGACTTGTGGGTTACTAAAAGGATTACAATCGATTCATTTATCGAAAAAATAT
>CAODLS011322507.1:0-13683 GCA_948243855.1 Flueggea neowawraea | reverse complement strand
ATCCATGAAGTGCTTTCATAGCGGGCCAGTCCAATACATGTTCCCCAACATGCATCTATGTTCTAAGTTGATATATCATATCCATAATCAGTAAAACGTGATTGTCCACTTAACGACATACTAACCTAATTCATTATCATTCTCATGATAATAATCGATTATGGACGTTTAGAATAGTATTCCTTTTATCCTTATGGTTTTACTATCAAGTCACACACTTGATGGAATAAGGAAGAATAAACTATTCATGGAGTTTTATCTTCATAAAATGAATAATATTTCATAGAAATAAAATGCCTTGTTTTATTAAATAAACCAAATGACAATGTTTACATGATTAGATTAAGGCACAAAACTAACAGCTATAAATTATACAAATCAAATTAGGAATCATACTTTACATGCCCAGAAATCTTGCAATGTCTATTTTCAAATGCAATTTATAGAAAGTTAATTGAGGATCTACAACTTCAAAAATGTTAAATGGAAAATAGACTGTTCAGTTGAGATTAAACTGAGAAGACCACAATAGGAACTGTTTTGTTATATGGATATGTTGACAATGTCTATTGTCACACGGAATGGAATGCTTTACATGGATATTAATAATCAAATGTTTCACATGTTGGTTCATTCATACTAGACTTAATAAAGGCATTGTGACCATCATGCTTTAGTATTCGCAAATTATTAAACAGGAGACCTTCGGGTCATATTATATAGGAGACCTTCAGACCATTATCACATAGGGGACCTTCAGGTTATATTCATACAGGAGACCTTCGGGTCAATATTACACAAAAGACCTTTAGGTCAATTTTCATACTGTCACGACCTATTTTCGGACCATGACCGGCGTACGAGGCGAACCATCTATGGGATTCCGGCCCATCCCGCACAATCTTCAGAGATTCAAAAACTCTACCCATTCATTTATTTATAAACATTTTCAAAAAAACCATTATGAGAAAATCATATATAATTATATGAAAATAATATTTACCATATATATATATATATACAAAGCGAACAAGTCGCTAATCAATATACAAAAACCAAATCTACAGACCCCATAACCCAACAACATATCAGAGTGGAGCTCTAAAATGAAGAAGTAGCCTGGCCAATAAGGCGCTACTAACCAAAGATAGCAATGTCTCACTGGGCAGAGATGCCAAAGGTTGCCGAGTCAAATTAATCTGTAAAATGGAAACAAGACAACATAGAAAAACAAAGGGGTCAGAACCCAGTGAGGGACAACACTCTAGATTGCCTCATACGTGACTCACAAAGACTTTTTTGAAAACCATTTTGGAAATTACACATATGATATACGAAAGGTATACATATATACATACCATATACATAGTACAAGTTCAGAGAAAACGTTTTGAAAACATTACACCCAAAGCAACCACATGCACTTTGGCAAAATACTACTAATAATATCATATTCATAAACATAGTGTACTCTTTATGGGACCAAAGCAATTGTGGTGTGGTCTGTGCCACTCTACCACAGTATAATAATTCCGGACTCTGTCACCAATCCAAAATCCAATCATGTGTCGGGTCGAGGCAACATGGCTATCGTAAACCCCGATAGCTGAGTTATAACAAAGCATTGGTATACCAAATGTTACATACCCCGTAGCAAAGACGTCCCATTAACAAAACCATACTTTATCCAAAACCACATATATCTCAGAGTCAAAAATAGACGAAAAACATATATATATATAATTTCTCAAAAACAAAGCCGTGAATATTTATTTGCATAATCCCATTTATATGATTAACCAATCCTTAGGTTAGTCAAGTTTCGAAATGCGTCTGAAGCTATCATCCACTCACCTGGATGTCTCAAGCTCTAGGAATCCAATCAAGCACAACTGATGGGTGACTACTTGTGCTGGCAAGCACAGGATGTTATAACAAAAACAACATGACAATCATCAAAATATGGTATTGTGGTCGTACTGAATGTATGAATGCAATGCAATGCAAATTCCAAACTCTCAAATGAGTAAGTTCAGACTGGCTAACACTCACAAGTACTATAATCATCCTCAAAAACACGAATCTAACATCCTCTTTTGCAAAACAAATAAAAATCATTGATAATCAAAATTCTCAATTTCGGACCTATTACACCCCAAGATACAAATCGTCAAATCCACCAAAACCAATCATGATTCTAGTATCTCTAACTTATATTCATCAAAATATAACAGACAAAAACTCCAAATTAACTAGGAATCCATATAAATCCAAACCCTAACTCGGATTAAACCCATCTCATACAAACACAAAAACTCTCAAAACTAAAGCTAGAATGTCTTGGCTCCAACCTCAAACAATTATAATCTAACATCAAAAAACTCTAATCCATCAGAAACAAAGAAATCAGAACAATCCTTCAATTTCAACTAAATTCCTAGATGAACGATCCATGATCAAAAACAAGGAAAAAAAGGGATCAAAGAGTGTTTCTTACCTTAAAAATCCAAGTGGAACCAAAAAGAAGCAAGAGAAACAAAGGAAATAGAAAGAGATGGTGGAGAGAGTTATTTTAGTGTTTGAGAGTGAGTTATGATGGAAAAGAAAGCAGTTGGGTGTATTTATAGACCCATAGCCAACAAGTTGCATTTTCTTACAACCTTTAAGAACGAGTGCATCTACGTGCATAGTATCTTCTGCTACGCACGTAGTGATTGATTCAACGTGGGTTGCACCCTCCTCAACTCACGCATATGGCTGAGCTGATGATTTCTCATCCTCAGAACCATGATCAACGTACGTTCCACCATAGACAATGCACGTAGAACACTCCTCACACTCACGGTTCACGTTCCAGTGACATTCCAACGTGCACAGAACTCTCCAATGCACGTAGACGTCCTCAAACACATCCATGATCCATCTCAAACATCGATCAACGTGCACAAAACCCTTCCTCTATGCACATAAATGACTCCTAGACTCTCCAACGTACATAGAACGCACATAGGATGCCATTAAACAGATTCTAGCCTAAAAAAATGAAGATTCCTCACATCCAAATCACCTCAAAACTAGATAGAATACTACAGTATTTTGACTATAACAGTATGAGATATTACACATACGGTGCTGCCCAGCTAATTACACAGTGTCATACAGGAAATCCTGGGGCGATGCTTAGCTTGTTTGGTCACAATATATAAAATGAAACACAGGGGCATATGCATATGTTTGCATGACATAGTTAATCAATTATTTGTTATATGTTTGTTTTTGCTTGAGTTTGATCTATGATGATTTATGCTCATTGAGTTGTGACTCATATAAAGAGAAAATATTTTTCCTAGGTTATCGTTGTTGATAGATCTCTTTTGGTTGATTTGAGCTTGGAGTTTGTAGATAGCAGTATAAGTCACAGATCGATCGGCTGGTGCTTTAGACTTCCTCCTCCTCAACATTTGTATATATAGTTAGCTGAGTTTTCGACTTATGTGTATTAAATTTTGAAATTAGCTTGAATATATGACTTGTATTGATGTATATGGTTATGTTGCACAAGGAAAATGTATTATCTTGTTGGATTTCCATAATACTATATGATTATAAGTGATTATATGAATATAGTTTAAATCACATGGACAGTTTAAGGGTGTTACAAAGGTACACTTCTTGACTTAACCTTCTCAATCAAACTTTGGATTTTGGCATTCTCTTTTTGAACCTCTCGAATCCGATCCAATAATACAGGTCTCACCTCAATATTCCCAACAACAATCTCAAATCATTAATATGTCATTCCACTCCATTTTTCATTAACCTCTACCACTCCATCACTACTGATCGTCATTCAACTGCAATATGGACTAGACTTCCCATCGACTTCCTAATTAAGGCATTTGCCACCACGTTCGCCTTACTAAGATGATATGATATAGTGAAATCATAATCCTTAAACAATTCCAAAACTGTTCTGCCTCAAGTTAAGATCTTGTTGCTTAAAGATGTACTTTAAACTCTTATGATCCATAAAGATCTTGAAGTTCTCGTCATACAAGTAATGCCTTCATGCCTTAAGTGCAAACACCATCGTTACGAACTCTAAGTTATGCATCAGATAGTTTTGCTCATGCCTCTTAAGCTGCCTTGAGGCGTAGGTAATCATCTTAACATGTTGAATCAATACACAACCCAAACCTGAAAACAACAATAATGGAATGGCACTCCAAGAGGGGGTGAATTATAGTTTTAGAGACTTTAAAATTTTTTTGAAAACCAAATAACAAAGTCTTTTTCGAACAAGATCAAAGTGTAAATGCGGAAGCAGTAAAATACTAATTCACAATCAAGATTATGCAAATATAAAGCAATGTAAAGAGAGTTAGGGAGAAAAAAAAAACAAAGTCTCAATTTATAGTGGTTCGGTCCTCTTGACCTACATCCACTCCTTGAGAATCCTCTCAAGAATTTCAATCCACCAACTTCCTCTCTTTTGAGTGGAGGAAAACCGTTACATCTTGTTTTTACGGCTCAACAAGAAAACCATTAGACATTTTTTTTACAGGCTCAACAAGCAAACCGAATCCCTAGTTGTTTTGTGGGCTCAACTAGAAAACTATATCCACTTGTTTTCAGGACAAAACAAGAAAACCAAACCTTTATGTTTTTTTTTTTAATTTCATACAACTTTTTATATAATCTTGAACTAGTCTAAAAAATGACATTTTCTAATAGGTCGTTTTCTATTACAAAAATCAATCATGACCACTTGAGTTACTAATGATGACTTATGTTTAAAAATTTAATCGTACAACATTCCATGTATGGCTGCTAAAGTCGCTTTAACTTCAACAACTGAGTTCATGAAGATATTGCCAAGTAAACCATGTAAGCCTGTGATTTATCTTCTACTTTTATTGTCGTGGCGACCTGAAAAGGTCCAGTTGACTAATTAAAAAACATAAGATTAGTTTGGTGGAAATGATCTTACAAGGGAAAATGAGCAACTTTTGGTTATGTGTTATTGTCAATGCTGTAGAAATGACTCTTTGGATTTTATTTTCAAATATACCACAGAAAACAATTTATAGTGGATTTATAGTTCAATAGTATTAGATCAACTTTAGTGCTAAAAAAGCAAAAGGTTTAATTCCTTATAAAAATAAGATGACTTATCAAAAAATAATGCAATTTTGCATCTGTTTGAGAAAGTGGAGTGGGTCAATCATATATAACCCTCTTGCCGATGAGTAAAAAGAAAACTACTGTAATTTTCATTAGATAACGGATTACATTGTAGTGTATTTTTTTAAATAACAAATTTTTTTCAATAATCAAGACTAATAGTCAGTCACAAGTGCTATCACTGAGACGCTTATTCAATGACAAAATCACAAGAGTCTAGATCCATAATAAACATGCCCAAAACAGACGATATATCAATAAGAGACGGAACTATTATGAGTAACATAGTCCACAACGCAGTCTTTTTAAATTCTAATGACAGTCTTGAGTTAATTGAAGTGTGACAAAAGGGAATATCCACAATTCATTATCTAATAACGATAAACGAAAAGGTTGTTGTCCAGAGGTCAAACCCAAACCAAGCCACCTCTCTTTAGTCTTTCCTTACCAGTCACTCGAATTCTTTTTGTCTTCCCACTTCAGGACTAAGTTGCTATAGTTTTAGAAGTAAAGGGATGAACTGCGGATTAAAACATACAATAGGGACTAAATTGTTATGTATCTAAATTTAAAATTACATATTAAAATTTCAAACTGAAACACTGGTACGATATATACTGACGTCCGCTGGCGAAAATTTACTGAAGCAAACGGTACCTACGACCTTGCTTATTATGCAACTCCGAAATGGTCCATCTTCATCCACTGTGGAATTTAAAGAACAGAAATTGCATTTTTTTTTTGCCTAGAAAACTTCTATTTTTGAAATAAGCCAACTTTGGATTCTTAACATTGAACCATAGCACTCTTTTATTTTGAAGAAATTGGAATACAAATTCTAGAAACATGACTTTATATAGAATACAAGGTCGAGTGGAAGTGGTGCAAGAACGAGCTACTTCAACTCAAAATTAAAGAAGCAGAAAAAAAGACATTGACCAGTTCAGGACTTCCAAGTTCCATCTATAAATAGAGTTACTTCTTATGCAAAGATATCTTACTCACACATTAATCCTCATAGAAAAAATTGATTAGCAAAATGGCAATGAAGGGAGCTTCTAAGTTCTTGACCATTGTTGTGCTTTTGGCATTGGCTTCTTCACCGGCCTTTGCCTATGATCCTAGTCCTCTTCAGGACTTTTGTGTAGCCCGTGATGACCCCAAACTGGGTGGTATGTGCTCTTCTAATTTCATGCTACCCAGTTCATTATTACTTAATTTCATGCTAATTCAAAATCCAAGTTATCCATTTTTAGCGCTAAAATGACTTCAATACTACTGGACTATAAGTTTATCGAATATTTTACTAATTTTTTTTATTGTGCAATTTATGCTAGTTAACATGTATAAATATTCTTTGTATGCTCGCAGTGTTTGGGAATGGAAAATTCTGCAAGGATCCAATGTCACACTTGTGAACATTGACAGGCTAGCAGGGCTCAACACTCTTGGCATTTCCATAGCTCGTCTTGACTTCGGGCCATACGGTGGATTAAACCCACCCCACACTCACCCTCGTGCCACCGAGATCCTGACAGTCCTTGAAGGCACTCTCTACGTTGGTTTTGTCACTTCCAATCCCAACAAACTCTTCACCAAGGTCCTCTATCCGGGAGATGTGTTTGTGTTCCCAATTGGTCTCATTCACTTCCAATTCAACATTGGAAATACTAAAGCTGTCGCAATAGCTGGTTTAAGCAGCCAAAATCCCGGAGTGATTACTATTGCCAATGCAATCTTTGGACCAGAGCCACCAATCAATCCTGACGTCCTAGCTAAGGCCTTCCAGTTGGATAAGAAGATTGTGGAGAATCTTCAAAAGCAATTCTGGGTTAACAACTAATTAAGCATGCATAGTTGAATCTTTGTTTGCATTAAATATTGTGGCAAGTACTTTGATAATACATTGTTCTTGCCATCTTTGATTTGTACTTTGTTATCTTGCCTGTTTCGTGACATGTAAAATAAAGAGTTCCAATATTGGGAGCTCTAAGCCACATTATGTTGTGGTTTTGGCAACATTTTCTGCTGTGAGGACTTCTTTTGAATGCCTGTATGGGTCTATTTAGAAAATTAATGACTCCTAAGTAAGGAGCTTTAAATGAATTAAGGAGGTAAAACAATATTGACGTCTTATCATAAAAGCAAAATGTTAATACTACTTTTTCTCCTTTTTGCAAATAAAAAGCATGTATATGTACGATTCTGTTAAGAAAAGAGGCAAATTAAACTTAGTGAACAATGAAGTAATTGTTGGAAGAAGCATTTCATTGTATTGGGGCAAAGTGTATATATATATATATATATATATATATATAAGCATAATGACATCTAATTACCTCACACACATGTAAGACTTGCTAGTTCATAGTTTTTGTTTTCAATTTTATTTTAAGATTTCTATAAATACAAATATGTACACATTTCTAAAAGTTATTTAAAATACCACCTTCCTGTTGGTTCAAAGAAAGGCGGAAAGCAACAATGAATGCCTGAGTCGTGATTACACTACCTAAAGGGATTTATTTCCCCAGGATAAAATAGGCCTTCTCTAAAAATAGAGGAGCAGGAATCAATATGAATATTTTAAGGAAGAACCCAGTAGGAGGAAGAAGGCAGACTAAAAAATCGTGTCAAATTGCAACTAATAGTTGTTGTATTTATAGGAGAACATATGAATGTTAGAGAGGAGAGAAAGTCAGAGTAGAGGCTGCAAAATAACGAGAAAATTTGGGAAGTGGCTGTTGATCAGGTCAGAAAGAGAAGCAGTCACAAAAATGTGATGTTGAATGGTTCAGCTGGACAAACAGTAAAAAAAATGTGATTTTAATATAGTGTTCTGTTTAGAATAGCTTAATACAACATGTGGGATTAAAAATTGGGCCAAAAATTAAATCAGTGTATAAAATGGGTTAGGCCTCACGGGCAGTGTCACGACCCATTTCCGGACTATGATCGGTATACGGGGTGGACCGTCTATGGGAGTCCAGTCCATCTCGCACAAGCCTCAAAATACTCAAAAACTCTACCCAATTATTCATTTCCATTTTAATAATTATCCAATATTACCAGACATTCAAATTTCATAATATAACCGAAATATTACCAAATCAAAATATAAAGAATATATCTATATTTACATATACAATCACTCGAATCGATTATACAAACAAAACCAAATTGTGAAACACAAACCCTCGGTGTGGAGTACCTAACCGACCATACTAACTGTAGCCCGATCAAAAGGGCTATCACTGCTAAAGTGACGACTCCACTTAACACAGAAGCTGAATTACCTGAAAATGTTAAGGGAGGGGGGAATGAGAAAAATCAATGAGGAATGACGATCCTGAATGTGTCTGGGATCTCACATAAACTGTTTTGAAAATATTTAGAAAACTTTCGCATACAACATATATTGGTATATGATTATACACTCATTATACATACTAGTATAGTTCGAAAGTGTTTCAGAAAATATTTCACGACCAGAGCAGACAACATGCAGTCATGCAGAATATATAATAGACAAAGGAGCAGACAACACATGCATCGTATTATAGCAAATTGGTACTATCTAGACGATATAGAATTTCATACATAATGTTTTATTATAATACCCAAAATTTATACAGATCTGATGATCACTGATCATACACTCGTATTATATTGATACTGCGCTGGCCAGACCAGATCTCTAACAGAGAATCAACAACCTCAAGAGCCTCAACGATACCAGATTAAGGAGGGTCGAACAGCTGACAGCCTTAGGGGCCCAAAACAATACCTAGCACCATAAGGGTCTCAAAGCTATAATAGACAGACATAACTAATCATAGGGTATACCCACGAGCATTGCAGTCCCCGGGCTCCAGCAAAATATACCTCGCCAGTCTAGAGTACAATATACTACGGGAGAATGAGCAATAATACGGACTCAACAGATTTATTATACCTCGTATAATATAATAGCAAACAATAGCCACTATGACATATAATATCAGATAATGACCCTTAGGCGTAGTATAGCAGATAGTAGTATCAGACATATATAAGTGTGGTCTAGGCCACTATAATCAGACAATAAAAAATGTGTGGCCATTTGCCACCAAATTAGACAAGTCTCGTGTGTCTGCACAATACACACGGGTCACCATTTTTCCCTAGGACTCAGGCTTAATAGAGCATTCGTATACCAAAGGGCACGCTACCTCATAGCTAAGTCTTCAGAGTCAGAGTCATAGTCAAAATAATATATGTATATATATACGTACTTATACTTGTATAAATATATATATGTATATATATAGTTATTTATATACATAAATACATTAATAGAGGCAGATAGCACGTATTATATGTCATAATACGATATTTACGTTATCAGACATAGTGCAAAATATTTAGCAGACAGAGAATGTATCAAACGGAGATCATATTATCATAATATAAAGTAACGTATATAACAGACGGTCATGCACCAGAGTTCATTTCCAGAATGCATATGTAATTATACCTACATATCATAAGCAGATACTAAGTGTGGTTATTAATCAAACAATTCAATTTATTATTAGCCAGACCATTGTTAAACCAATTTCAAATTCAGACTAAACACATCAAAAACATATAATTTTCGGAAGACACAGCCTATGTGTCTGAAGTCGACATCGCACTCACCTGGACGCAGAGCTAATAATCCAGTCGCAGTCCACTAGTGAATGAATGGTCGCCTCAGAAAATTGAACAGAGAACAAAAATTTATGACATTAGATTCAAATATTGTACTGTGGCATCACTGAATATGTATGCAATGCAATGCATGGCCCAACCTAGGCCATTGCCAGAAATCCTATTTCCATCGAAATCCAAACGCTCTTACAACAGAAAAATATTCTCAAAAGCACCAAAAATTCATATCGATCAATACCTAATGATTCAAGCCACACAAATCAACTCTAATCATCCTCAGAAACTTGAATCTATGATTGGTTTCTCAGAAACAACTCAAAATCATCAAAAATATTTCTCGATCTTCCACTAATGTGTGTCACGGCCGTGACAAATTTGTGTCACGGTCGTGACACAAATCTGTCCGCGAAGTGTGCATGTGCCCTTTTCTGTCACGACCGTGAGGAAGGCCGTGAGGGTGTCAAGGTTGTGGCACTTCTTCCCCCACGGCCGTGACAAAATTTTGTCCATGTCCGCCAATTTGCTTTACTTTTCACGGCTGTGAGACTTAGCCCTCACGGCTGTGATACTCATTCCTTGCACGTTTCCTTCGTTTTCTTCAAGCTTTCTTACATTCGTTCAATGCCTTTTCATTTTGCCTCTCTTTCATACTCATTTCCATCCAAGTTGATGCAAACCAATCATCCTGCAAATGTCATAAACATCATATCAATTTCGCCACAAAAGAATCATTTAAAGGAGGAAAATGGATATATTCTTGCTTGAATTCTTATGCAACATTAGCACACATCAAACTCCCCCACACTTAGTTGTTTGCTTGTCCCTACGCAAACCAATCTCAATTTTGGGCCAAGAACACAATTCGAATAGCAAAGGTCAAAGAATTCTTATATCATGTAAGTGTGCGAGTAAAATGATCATGAGAAGAACAATATGCTATTCATCAATTACGTGAACTAACATTGGCATTAAGAAGTGGCAATCTCGAGAGTTCAAATATCAAATTCCCTAGTCCATTGGCATCTCCAAAGTTTATCTCCTAATTTGCCAAGATAAGAACAAAATAAATTTATCATTTGTTTTAAAGCAGGCTTGACCTTTTCCATTCATTTTACAACATTGGTGCTTTCTTTCAAACTTCCTTTAACTACCTTTTCAATTCATTGCTTTCACTTTGTTTTTGGGTGCTACAAACGCAGTCAGCGAATTAAGGGTCTCTATGTAAAAACACTTATTTAGGATTCCTCGGTTGCACTAACATGTTCCACCTAGAGGTGGGGCCCCATTCACTTGTCCTCGTTTAGGTTCACCCTAAAAAGTGAAACTTAATCATTTAAGCACAATATAGAAGCACTTAACATATTAATTAAGCCAAGCCAACTCCAATTTCTTAGAATTTAATCAATTAATCACAATCATCTTAGCAAAATGTTTGCAAACTTTTTATTATGCCTCCAGTAATAGACTAAAGTTGTTGCTACACGAACTCTCAACCTTGCCACCTAAAAATGCCAAATTACAGCTCAAGTTACCAACAATTAGCATACATTATTCAATTGATCATGTTAAAAGCACTCTTAAATACTACAAGATTCCTTCAAAACAATTCAATCCCAATTTTATTCTTCTTAAGTTTGCCGCATATTTAAGAGAATTGGCATGATTCAAACAAAAATGTGGAAAATTTTTGAACAGAATTGGAGCATTTTCAAGACAAATTACACCAACAAGGACATTTCCAAGCAATTAAGCCCAAGCATTCAATAAACCCCTCCCCACACTAAGTTTGAACATTACCCCCAATGTTTGATAAAGTAAATTCGGATCAACCTCAACAACGGCAATGAACAAGAGGGACAAGTTCAATTTCCAGTAATAAGTATTAAAAGTAAAGAGATAAGGTTTAAAATGCTTCTCTATTTTTCTCCTTGCCCGCATTTGCTCTTCCTTTGAATGTACGGCTCCTCCTCCACCAAAATATAAGGGAGGGAAATAATATGTAAAAGCATAGTTTAACGTCTTTGTGGACCCAAAATTAGTTTAATGTCATTTTGGACACAAAAGACAAAAGTAGTTTAACGTCAATTCGGACGTAAGTATATCTTCAAGAATCAAATGCCATGGACTGAATGGTGTGCACACGATCTCCTTCCACGTAATGCTTGAGACGTTGACCATTCACAATAAAAGCAGTGCTTCCATCACCTTGAATTTTGATGGCTCCGCTAGAATGTACCATTGTGATCACAAAAGGACTTGACCATCCTGACTTCAACTTGCCCAGAAAAAGTTTCAACTTTCAGTTGAAAAGAAGAACTTTTTGGCCTTCATGAAATTCTCTTCTTGCAATGTGCTTGTCATGCCAAACCTTGGTTCTCTCCTTGTAGATTCAAGAGTTTTCATAAGACTCCCGCCTTATATCCTCTAGCTCGTTCAGTTGAAGCATTCTCCTTTCTCCCGCTTTTTCCAAGTCAAAATTC
Source organism: Flueggea neowawraea (assembly GCA_948243855.1). NCBI lineage: Eukaryota > Viridiplantae > Streptophyta > Magnoliopsida > Malpighiales > Phyllanthaceae > Flueggea > Flueggea neowawraea. The sequence continues at coordinate 1,327 of CAODLS011322507.1, read as the reverse complement.
AAAGTTTTGATTGCCCAAAATGCTTTATGCTCAAGTTCAACTGGTAGATGGCATGCCTTCCCAAATACAAGACTGAATGGAGACATTCCTAATGGAGTCTTGTAGGCTGTTCTATATGCCCACAGTGCATCATCAAGCTTGAAAGTCCAATCTCTTCATGAAGCATTCACTGTTTTCTCTAGAATTTGTTTGAGCTCCCGATTTGAGATTTCAACTTACCCACTTATTTGAGGATGATAAGTGGTGGACATTTTGTGCTTGCATCCATATTTTTCCAAAAAAGACGAAAACAAGTGGTTGTTGAAGTGGAGTACATTATCACTAATGATTGCTCTAGGAACTCCAAATCTTGTAAATATATTCTTCTTAACAAACTTGACCACTACCTTGGCCGTATTGTTGGGCAAAGCAATTGCCTCTACCCACTTTCATACATAATCCACAATCACCGAGATGTATGTATTGCCATGAGAAGGTGGAAATGGTCCCATAAAATCAAGTCCCAAACATCGAACAATTCCACTTCCAAAATTCCCTGTTGAGGCATCTTTTGTTTCTTGCTAATATTGCCCGTTCTTTGGCATCTATCACAAGCCATAACAGATGTCCTTGCGTCTTTGAATAAACTAGGCCAAAAGAAACCGCATTGCAATACCTTAGCAGCTGTTTTGTCCGGGCGTTATGTCCTTCACAAGGCAAAGAGTGACAATGCTCAAGGATAGAGGCCATCTCATGATCTGGAACGCATCTCTTAATGATGCCATCCGTACAATTCTTGAAGAGTAATGGATCCTCCCACATGTAATATTTAGCATCTGCAAAAAAATTTCCTTCTTTGATGAAAGGACAACTCTTTAGGCATAATTCTTGATGCTAGATAGTTGGCAATATCGGCATACCAAGGAATGTTGGGAGCATCCATATAAAATAATTTCTCATCTGGAAATGCATCACAAATTGGCTCCTCATCATGCTGAAGTGACTTAATTCTCGACAAGTGATCAGCAATCACGTTCTCACGCCCTTTTTTGTCTTTCATCTCCAAATCAAACTCTTGCAAAAGAAGTATACATCGAATCAACAAAGGCTTTGCATCCTTCTTTGCCAACAAGTATTTGATTGCAGAGTGATTGATGTAGACAATCGCATTGGATCCCACCAAATAAGAGCGAAATTTTTCAAAAGCATATACAACCGCTTAAAGCTCCTTTTCGGTGGTGGCATAACTAATTTTAGCATCATTGAGCAATCTGCTTACATAATAAATCACATGAAGTCGTTTTTCCCTTTTTTGACCCAACACGACGCCAATGGCAAAGTCACTTGC
>CAODLS011322476.1:0-13263 GCA_948243855.1 Flueggea neowawraea | reverse complement strand
ACAAACCTATCAGTGTCTTCATTGTTTAAGGTTCTAGGCTAGCATACGGACAAGGACACAGCCGTGTCTTGGCCAGCCATGTCCGTTTCTTCATAAATCTGTCTGGTTTTGCATCCTCAAGCCTTCCACGACCATGTCTTGCTTCCAATTGATTGTGTCTTCATCCAAAAGCCTCAAATATCGTCGTTCAAGCTCCGCTTCAATTCGCTTCCATTTCTTATCATCAAGACATCATCACTTGACCTGAAAAACACAATATAAAGAATAAAAGCACTAGAACTTATGACAAACATTTCCTACAGTTTCGAATGTTGCACTCCAAGTACTAGTCGTTCCCGCCTCTACCGTTGCGGTTGAACAAACTTTTAGTAGTGAAGGCAACATTTTAGATTCTAAGAGATCGATATTAGCTCCCGAGGTTTTGGAGCCCAAGTTTGCGTTGATGGTTGGTCGAGGGCGCTTCAAAGGACTCAAGACCAACTCCACTAATCATCATCCGAAGGTAAGGAGTTCTTTGAATGCGCTTCCACAACAAAAAACTTCTAACTCCAACGAAGAGAGTTAGTGTAGTTTTTTTTTTTCTTTTTTACTTTGTATTTTAATTGATCATGTATTGTTATTTGTTGAATTGTATAATTAAATTCGGTTTTGATAATTAATTTGTCAAAACCAGAATCAGAACCGGATCGAACTAGAACCGGACTAAACCGTGGAAACCACGGTTTGGTTCCGATTCCTCCATTATAAAAACCGGAACCGGCGGTTCTGAAATCGGCAACATCTCTAAATTAAGGGCTTTAGCCGAGCTGAATTTTGAGGTTTTAAGGCTCGGCGTGGCTCTAAAATTATTGAGCTCGAGCTTTATTTTAGTTCGAGCTCGACTCTTTAAGGGGATGGAGAAGCTCGTGATTTGCTCAAGTTTGACTCGGAAAAAACTCATTTTGTTGGTTACTCGAACTCGGCTCAATAAAACTCGTTGCACAATTATTCGAGTTCGGCTCGATAAAGTTTGTTTAATAGTTACTCGATAAAGCTCGTTTGAAGCTCGACATTGATTAATGGAAAATTAGTACGAAGATAAACTCAAGGGTCTGAGACTTGTGCAGAGAGAGGGGCATATAAACCGGAATAAAGTACTCGAAGTTTACAATATAAGAACTAGACAAGTCTAACCCATAAACAAGAGAACTGAAACATAACGTGCAAGAGAAACTTGTTCTCAAGTCAAGTTGACCTGAAACACAAGCCTCCCTACCCAACTAATAGAGCCACAAAAAACTTCTCAAGGCTTCACCATTTGTGTTCGTATGTCACTATAGATTTCCCGCAATGAAACAAAAGCGTCTAAATGAACCAACAGAACCAGTCATTTGGAGGGAACAATCATGGCCTCCGCCTTCAAAACGGCCTACCAATTCGAGCAGCCGCCACTTCCAAGCACAGCGAGGAAATGACAACTCAAACAACAAGACCAAAAAAGCAAGCAACGCAACCTCAATCGCCCCCAATAATTGCCAAAAAGACCCCAATGCCACCAAGACCTTCGTCCACCTCCTTTATCATAGATTATTTAATATTTTATGCTTTTCATAAAGTTGTTCTCCAAATTTTGAAGCGTTTCACGTCAGTGAAGCACTTCAAATTTGGTTTTAATGGACTCTACTTATTTAAAATAATTATTTTTTTTGTATTTTTTTGTTTTTTTTATAAATTTATTTCATTTTTTTGTCTATTTTTATTTTTTACCGTTTGTTAACAATTTTTCCCTTTTTGTTTTCTTCTTTTTTTTTTATTTGTCACCTGTTTAAAATAATTAGATTTTTTCTCATTGATAACATATTATTTTAATTTAAATATTTATCTAATCTACTATTTTATTTTATTTTTAAAAATATTATTTTTAAAAAATTAATTATATAATTTTCATGATAGATATATTTCATATATTATTTTTAACTCAAATTTTAACTCACAAAAATATTTATATCAAATAAATATATTTGATACTATTTATATATTATAAATAAATTAAATAATGAGTAAAGTGATTGCAAATTTTATAGTAAATTAAAATAAAATGTTAAGCATTAGAGAGAGATAAGTTAATAAATTATTGATGTGTCAGTCTCATTAATCTTTAGATAGGTTAATGCACTAGAGATACTCTTAGTTCTTACTAATAATAATTTATTTGTTTATTATGAGTAGATTGTTTTGGTACATTACTATTTACATTTTAATTTAATTTTATTCAGGAAAAGCATGTTTGTATTGGATACATAGCGTAGATTTGCAAGGTAGATTGTGAACTTGTCATCAATAAGATAAATAAATTTTGTGTTTTTTCCAAAAATAAAGGTCAAACTACTTCCATTTCTTTATTAAAAGGAAAAAAAAAACTTTACAAGGCAAAATAATAAGTATAACAACATTTCAAAATATACATTAATCTACCTTAAACTATCAATGTCAATTCCATTTTATCTAACATAAATACTATTTTTTAGCGTATAAAAAGAGTGATAAAAATATACACCAATCAAGATTTTCAAAAATTACAACCCATTTCATAAAAAAAAAAAAAACAGAACACAAACGTGGGTTCAGCGAGTCACCAAGACAATTTAGGGACAACTGCGATAGCCCACAACTCTCTAACTCTCTTTCTATATAAATTCAAGATCAACATCGCCTCATAACACAAAAAAATCCTATTTAAATACCCGCAGAAAACAATTCCGAGGGTACTAAAAAGGTCGAAGCTTTTGCTGCTGTTGGAGAAACAAAGATGCAGATCTTTGTGAAGACTCTAACCGGAAAAACCATCACTCTCGAGGTTGAGAGCAGCGACACCATTGACAATGTGAAAGCTAAGATTCAGGTATTTCTTTTTGCAATTCTTATGTAATCTGATTTTTTTTTGTTATTGATTTAGTCAATGTCTCATCTGGGTCTGTTTGTTTTGGCGGAAAGTTGTTTGGTTGAAGATTCTTTCTTGGAAAATTTTCCGGTTGGGTTTGTTGGTATTAATTTAGATTAACAAGGATGTGCTCTTTAGGTTTAATCGTTCATAAAGTTTAAGACTTTATGTTGTCCTGGTTTGTTCTTGCTTATTGAGACTATAATGGCGTGATTTTGATTTGTTCTTGAAGAGAATTTATAGTTAGACAATAGTGTTCATAGAAACTTAGGTGAATTAAAATTGCATTAGAGTAATCCCAAGCTAGTCAGATTGAAGATTGATGTAAGTAAGTTGATTAGTTCAGTTGAGCTCAATTAGGAACCTGTTTTGGCAAGCTACAAGCTGTCACTGCTCTCAATTATGCACTTTCAAGGCCAGTCGTTTAATTCGCAAAGTGAAATAACAATTTATTCTTGTTTTTATTCAAATCTTTCATATTTTTATTGGTTTTCTGGGGGGCGGCCGGGACTTGTTCCGCGTTGTGGTTATGAAGCTTCTGTCTAACCATTGTTGGGTGTGCCTTTTTCAGGACAAGGAAGGTATCCCTCCTGATCAGCAAAGGTTGATTTTTGCTGGTAAGCAACTGGAAGATGGCCGCACTCTTGCCGATTATAACATCCAGAAGGAATCGACGCTTCACTTGGTTTTGAGGCTTCGGGGAGGAACCATGATCAAAGTGAAGACTTTGACTGGAAAGGAAATCGAAATTGACATTGAACCAACTGATACTATTGACCGGATTAAAGAACGTGTCGAGGAAAAAGAAGGCATTCCACCAATACAACAAAGGTAACAATTTAATCTTATTGAATTTTGTAATTGTGATTTATGTTCCCTCACGCTGTTGCATTGGCATTTAGGATACTGTTTATAGTTTAGTGTGTTATTATTGATTATGGATTTCTATTCCAGTTCAAGTAATCTAAATATTACTGGCAGAGAAATTTTTTCCAGCTAGATAAGATGGTTCGATTTCTGGTAGAAATCAATTGAACGAAAAGAAACCTACTTATTCATCAATGTGTTCTCAGTAATCCATTCAAACTCGCCGCCTACCATTGTAAAGTCAGTACAAGGCTAAGACTGACTTCTACCTCCCATTGCCTGTGATTGCAGGCTTATTTACGCAGGCAAACAGCTCGGAGATGACAAGACAGCTCGCGACTACAATATCGAGGGAGGTTCAGTGCTTCATCTTGTGCTAGCCCTTAGAGGTGGTAGTTCCTAAATGTTACTGTATTGTTAGGAAATTCTGATTGATGAATACTTGATCTTCATCAGATTGTTCATTTGCTTTCAATTATATTTCAACAGTTTCTGTCCAGTTCATACAGAACTACTGGTGTCTTATATGTTTAGTAGATTTCCATGAAATCCACCTGGAATGTTTTTTTATTGCAATTGGTGATTTTTTTTATTTAGGATTTGCAAAATTAAATCAACACAACGACTAGCCTAATGTCTCTTAACAGCTACACTAGGCCAACAATTATCATCAACAACAAAACTTCAATTGGCAGCCTTTTCAAAGCACCATAGTTAGGGAATCTACTAACATATAATAGAAGAAAGAACCAGAGATAAAACTTGGGTCGGTATGGATCAAAATCACTCCATCATAAGAGGCCAAAAAACCAAAAAAAAACTAGCAAGATAACAAAAGCTATATTTGAGATGGCAACCATGGATGTTTATTTTTTGGTTGGTATGTTGATGATGGATCAACCGGAGATAACTACGTGTTATTCATCTCATCACAGGTCAACACTCAACCCGATTTGGTTTTTTCCTTGCATCAACCCTAGAGTACATGGGCTTGGTTCAATGATGTTTAAACACATTTATTTTAGAGGAAATTGCATTATTAATCTTTCTTTGTGCAACATTTCCGCCTAGGTGAGAGTTTCTAAATATGTTCTCTTTGGGAAAACATTTGCGGAAATAATAGACCATTTCTTTAATTTCTTGCGCAGTCTTTTCTCTTTCTTTCATTCATCTCCCCCCCTTTCTTTCTCTCTCTCTCCCTTCTGCCACCGCAACCATCTCTTTCAACAGCGGAAATCGCAACATCGCGACACAATAGTCAGAATCGTTGAAATTGATTAAAGAAGCGCAGATGTTCACATTCGATTAGCGGTGTGGTGACAGCGCGACAATTAGGGATGGGCATGGGCCAGGTCACATCCCAGAAAATGCAGTCCAGTCGACCGGGCCGGGCTGATGGTCTGGCCCAGGTAAAAGGGACGGGTTGGCCGGGCCGCCCGCTGTTTTTTTTTAATTACTTCAATCATCAATAATTAAAGAATAAACGGAATTTCAATCCAGCCCCAGGACAGTGATCTAAACTTGATGGCACATAATAACTTAATCGTGTTCGGTTTCAGTTGTAATGAAACTAAAACACCAAATGCATAGTGATCTAAATGGAAAATTTTCAATGTAAAGATGCAAGCTTTCGCCGATAAAAACCAACGTACTCCATAATTCATGTTTTACATTTCATGTCTATTCCTAAGACAAAAGGCTAAAAAAAATTCCCTCATCAGAAGCAAAATATTTCCAAACAAACTGCCTAATCTAACATTCTTACCCTCATTGCTTAAAAAGTACAGTTTCACATCCAGAAATTGAGGGACAGCGGACGGCTAACCTGAGTGGGCGTGGTGGCTGTCGGCGAAGAAGAACGTGGCGAGGTGGGAGGACTGTCGAGAGAGAGAGAGAGCTGGGCAGCCCGTCGAGTCGTCGACTGTCGAGAGAGACAGAGAGAGCTGGAGCGAATAGACAAGAGAGCTGGAGCGAACAACAGCGGCCGACGAGAGGAGAGAGCGGCGTCTGAGAGAGAGGAGAGGAGGGAGTGTGTCTGCAAGGGTTAGGGTGTTAGGACAACGAACAAAACGGCGTCGGGGTCGGGGTCGGGGTCGGGGTAAGTGACTAAGTGTGTCATGTGTGTATGTAACTCATACTATTACTAGGTAAACAAATGGGTATATTCACGGGTCGGGCCAAATTTGGTCAAACCCAGGCCCGACCCGGCTTTACGGTCTAAAAACTCCAACCCAAGCCCTGATTTTAGGCCGGTCGGGCCCAAATGTCCATCCCTAACGACAATTAGGATTTCAAAACCTTAGCTAACACATCTGCACCAATGTGTGCAAATTTACATTATCAATCCTCAAACTTTGTATAAATTACAAGTGCGCTCTAAAAATTAGCAAACAATCCCTAAATTGAGTTTAAAATTTCATTTGTGCACGAATCATGCACCATTTGTGCACTAGTTGTATAGTTTGTTTGCATGATTTTTTGTACACTTATGAACTAAATTAGTTTAAATTAAATTTGTAAATCGTTAATGCACCATTTGTGCATGGTTTTTATACTAGTTTATTTCAAAATATTATTTAGTTTGAGTAAAATTAACTCAAGTGATTTAAAACAATAAAAATTTAGTTTGTAAACTATTTGTGTACCATTTGTACACTGGTTTTACAACATTTGTGCTCCTCTCGACTAGACATGTAAAAGTCAAACCGAAACTGGCGAACCGAACTGGAACTGGACCAGTCAAAACCAGAATTGAACCGGAGCCAGAACTGATAGACCAAAACCGAACTGTTTCGGTCTAGATTCCGGTTCCACTCTTTCAAAACCGTCGAACAAGCAGTTCAAACGGCCAGTTCAACAGTTATTTCACTTTTTTATTTTTTTGTTTTTTAAACTCTATAAATACATCACCCAGTTTTATCCAATTTACACCATTTCTTCTCTCTTAATCTCTTCTACACTCTCTCACAAATTTATTTTCCTCTAAATGTTTTTTTTTAATTATTTATTTTATTATTATAATTATGTTTTTTTATATTTTTTTAAATTTATTTTTTGCAATTATATTTTTTAAATTCCTTCTACTTTTTTGCTATAACTTAATTTATTTATTTATTTATTTTATTATATTTAATTAATATTTACATATTTATTTTAATGTAATAAAAAAATTGTGGGAATAGAAATTTTAAAAATATTGAAGTTGAAAATATTAGAACTCAAGATAGTTAAACTCAACTAATTCTCACCAAAGGAGATGAGAGGGGAGAGAGAGGAAGAGTTTCTAATTTTTTTATTTTGTTTAAAATTATGTAATATAATTACTAGTAAAATAGTTAATTTATTTAAAAATTATTAAAAAAAATTCAAAATACAATGTATTATTGGTACTATAGTTAATTATTAAATATAACAAAATTTACAAATCGAAAAAAAAATAACGGGATAAAATAGTAGATTAAAAATAAAATTAAAAAAAAAAATCAAACCGGGACCGAAACCAAACCAGTGGTTAAACCGATTAAAACCAATCAGAACCGAAAATGAACCAATTGAACCGAAATAAAAACCGCCCAAACCATAAAAATCACGGTTTAATTTCGGTTCCCTCATTTTACAAATCAGAACCGACAATTCTTGAACTGAAACTGACAGTTTCTAAAATGACAACATCACTAGAACCACCTGTCACTGCTCAACTAGAGAAATTATTGGTTGTTAATCTGACAAAAAAACAACAAGAAACAAAAACAACGCAGACAAGACGTCAACAAAATGAGAAAATGAAGAGGACATGTATAAATATCTGATAGGTACATAAATCATACAAGGTCAATTTTTGAAGTATTGTATATTTCAGTTTACAGTGTTTGAAAATTAATCATGGCGGTCCCTGACTCTATCTCTAGTTGAACTGCCATGGCTAATTTTTCAAACATGTTAACTGGAATAGACAACACTCCAAAACTGAAAAATTGCCATAAAATTAGTCATTGTGAATATTTATTGCGTGTGTTAGCATTGGTGTTAAAATTGTGTTGAGGTTGCAAACTGTGTTTTAAAGTCAATTATAGGTTTTAAGGTTCTATTTAGTATTCTTGTTTGAGGAAGTATTATTAGCAAACAATGATTAATAAATACTATTTATAAAAGTTCTTTTTATAAATATAAAGAATTGTTTGGCAAAAAATGTGATAGATAGTTAAAAAGTGTTGTGGGTGATTTTAATTTTCTGCAATGAGAAAAATTAACAAATCTGGGTTTTTTTTAAATGGTGTTTTGAAGGGATATTGTGATTATATATCTCAATTTTTCATTCATTACCAAACACTTAAAAATTTTGATGGATTCCAAAACACAAGTTTGCAATCTCAATACAATTTAACCTTAATACAGAACACATATTAAGTGTTTGGTAATGAATAAAAAACTGCAATGCGCAATCGTAACATCTCTTTTAAACACCGTTTCAAAAAAGTTAGCATTTATTATTTTTTCTCACTACAGAAAATTAAAACCACCTACTACACTTTTTAACCATCCACCACACTTTTAACTAAACAATTTTTCACATTTATAGAAAATACTTTTAGAACATATTGTTTATCAATCATCATTTACTAATAGCACTTTCTCAAATCACAACAATTAACAAAGCCTTAAGCATATCTTCAAAGAAATAAAAGAGGTATAGTAATGCATAAAAATTAATAAACTTATAGTTTATTGTTTTTAGAGTCAGTTTCAACTCTAAAACAAATAAAACAACTTATAAGAAAAAAAATAAAAGCGCCCACATAAAAATTGTTAAAAGTTCGTGGATACTGTGTAATTTCCTCTAGGGCAACTTACAAAAACCTTATTTCAAAATTTAATTACCAAAAAATACGATCTACCAAAAAATACCATCTACATTTCGTTCTTCCTTTTACGCAGCACATTTTATCTTTTTGTATGGAAATTATCTTTTTCTGTACGGAAATCAACTTCTACGTACGGACGTTAGAAAATTATTTTTTTTCTTTTTTTAATTTTTTTAATGGAATCTTTTTTTCTTTATTTTTCAATTTAAACTAATCAGAATTTACTTTAAACTAATCAGATTACTTTTTTTCCTTTATTTTTTTTCCTTTTTTAAACGGAATCTTCATATTTTTTTGAACGGACATAAGAAACTTAATTTATTTTCTAATCAAAATTTATTTTTTCAACTTTTTATTTTTTATCTATTTTTATTTTTTCATATTTATTCCATATTTTCTTGTATTTCTAGTTATTTTCTTTTTTTAATTTTTAATTTTAAATTTTAAATTAACTAATTCTTAAATAAACCTTTTATAATTCTTAAAAAAATAAACTTAAAATAAACCAAAAATAAGCTTTTTAAATAAAACAAACCTAAAATAAACTTAAAATAAATCTTGTAAAATTCTTAAATAAGCCTTTTTAAAATCTGCAAAATAAACCTAAAACAACTTCAAATAAACATAAAATAAACTTTTTAAATAAAAAACTTTAAATATAAACTTAAAATAAATCTAAAATAAACCTAAAAAGAAATTAAAACAACCCTTTCAAAATTCTTAACTAAACCTTTTTGAAATCTGTAGAGTAAACCTAAAATAAACTTTAAATAAAACTAAAATAAATTTAAAATAATTTTTTTAAATAAAACAAAATTTAAAAATAAACCTAAAAAACTTAAAATAAATCTTTTGAAACTCTTAAGTAAACCTTTTTGAAATATGTCAAATAAACCTAAATAAACTTTTAAAACCTTTAATTAAAAAATAAACGTTTAATAAACTTTTCTAAAAAACTAGCAAAAAGCTGAAACCCTAGCAAGAACTACAAAAAAATCACCGTTGTTTTTTAAATCAACCCCTACCAACACAAAAAATCAACATAGCAACAACATAAAAAAATCAACACAAACAACTAACAAAAAAGCAAAGCAGATCTCCTCAAAATACAAACAAAGAAACCAATACTGTACCAAACTACATAACAAAAATTAGATTTGCACAAAAAACACAAAGAAGAACAGATCCCGTTTGTAGATTTAAACTTCTACCATCAACAGACGTCGACGAACAAGGAGTCGAGAGCGAGGAGGAGGAGGCCGCAACGAAGAGAGCACCGAGGATGAGAGAGAAAAATGGAACAGAGAGAGGAGAGCGAAGAGAGCAGACGAGGATGAATGAGAGAGTAAGTAGTGGCGACAGAAGAGTGATGAGAATGAGGCCACGACGAAGAGAGCACCGAGGATGACAGAGAAAACAAGAACAGAGAGAGGAGAGCGAATAGAGCGGACGACCACAGGTGAGAGAGCAAGTAAGGGTGGTGGCAGCTGTTGCTAGAAAAAGAAAAGAGGAGAGTGAGAGAGCAGAAGTTGCGATGGAGAAAAAGAAGAGAAAAGAGAGAGCGAGCAAAACCTAGCACAGTTAGAAGAGATGGTCAAAAAGAAAACAGCTGTTACACAATTAAAAGAACAGGTCTCAAAATAAAAAAAAAAAAAGCATCGCGCAAAAAAGACGTAGAGATCGAGAAACGCAACAGCGAGTTTATAAATAATTGAAAAAAATGGGTCATATTCCATGTAATTAACCCTTTCCCTCTATTGAAATATGGGTTTGTCAACAGGCCTCTAGTATCGAAGAAAACTTCAGGCTAAGGGCCCATAATGTACAAAGCCTCAGAGACTCGCCAGCCGGATAAGCCCAAATCAGAGTTGTTAAAAGCGCGCTTCCACGCTCTGCAGTCTTCCTTCTACCATGGTGCAGTCTGCATTTTACTATTTTTCAGCTACCTCCTCCAATTCATTCAGTAAAACATTGTCTTACCTTCTGATCCAAGAAAAGAAGTGCCGTATTTTGTGAAACCATCTTTAACATCAACATCCTTAATAACTAATCCAAATACCTACAAGCAAGCAACTCAAATAATATACTGCAAAATATTCTTGGTTTCACAACAACAATCCATCTCATCTTGCCAATACTTGAGGGTCAGTTAATCCATCTTCAGAAATATCATAAAACAAGTCATCACTCTTGGATAACCCATAAACAATGTCCACCATGCTAGCCCTCTTTGAAGGGTCTCTATGCAAGCAAGCAATTGCCACAACCACAACATTCATTACACTATCCATTAAGGATGACTCCCTCACAAGTGCATCATCCATAAATGCCCTCATTCTTTTCTCCTTTCTCTCTTGATCATTTCCTTCCAAGATTCCACTAGCTATTGCCCACAACACATTACCCTCTTCATCAACAGCTTCTTTGCCCGAAACAAGCTCAAGCAGTACCACTCCAAATGAGAAAACATCCATCTTTGTTGACACGGCGCCATCGGCTAGATATTCTGGTGCAATGTACCCTTGAGTGCCAACAATGTGCGTTGTTATAGCATTGCAGCCTGATTTTGCTAGTCCAAAGTTGGCAATTTTGGCTCTCATGGTTGAATCTAAAAGAATGTTGCTGCTTTTGATGTCTTTGTGTACAACTCTTGGTCTGGTATGCTCATGAATGTATTGCAGACCGTTTGCAATGTCAATGGCAATCCGTAATCTTGTTTTCCAGTTCAGTTTCTCATTAGTATTATTGTGAAGCCATGAATGGAGAGAGCCATTTTCTATGTATTCGTAGACTAAATAGCAAGTTGCTTCCTCAGAGTATATGCAGAACCCCTCTAGCTTCACCAAATTGCCATGGTTTACCTGCAACAGTCCATGTTATGGAATTATCAGAATTTCGACTGATAAAATGTAAAACAAAGCAATAAAACACACTAGATTCCTTAACCACGAAGAGAATGAAATAGTCCAAACAACGGAGAATAAAGTAATAACTTGAAAATCAAAATGAGTATGCAGACACTGTGATTAATGGGACAAAATCATTCTATTATTGTATTATTTATCTTTTAAATGGGTCTAGTCTATTCGTCAAAAGCCAAATTATTCAATGCATTAAGAAAAGATAAGGTTGATGTATACCTTTGAGCAATGTTCTCAAATTTTATGAGAAGTGCATCATTAGTTTACTCTTATAATTTTGATCTGACTTCTAGGAATGGTATCATACCATCAAGCATCATGGAATAAAATTAAACTAATATGGCACTGACTTCAATCTTATTTTAAGTTCTTTCAGTGATTCCAAACCTAAGTTTTATTTAAGCCTTCCAACAGAAAAACACAGTAGGATAAAATTTAAAACTAAAAAATTTCTTCAAAATAAACAGGTCACTTAACCTAATCACCATTATATTAGAGCTTTTTGAAACTCTGAGTAAAGTCATACATGGCTGTCCTTGTCAATGCAAACATTAGTCTTTACTAACATGATGTTCCGTAATTTCAGTAACATCCTTGATAATCAAATTAATCTCATTATTCCCCTGATAAGCATTCAAATTCCATTTCATGAAGTTATGATCAGATGAATGCTCAAACTTGACTCTAACTGCCAATTCTGATGCTATCAATGACTCAAAACAACATATAATTGTGCAAATACAAATCTGAAAAAGGATATTTGTTTGTTACCTTCTGCAGGATTCTGAGCTCTTCACGGGCATCCCACTTCATCTTCTTGACGGCATAGACAAATCCTTTAATAGAACCTTTATAAACAGAACCTTGAATCAAACAACTCTCATCGAAATCATCGGTAGCTTCTTTTAATTCTTCCACGTTGAAGACCCTATACTTATCCAAACAATCTGAAACATCTGCCATCAAATTCACCTCCATATCCTTCCGCCTCTTTCCTCCAGCATTGAACTGCCATCTTTGCTTCTCTTCATCTGATCTCATCTCTTGCCTCTTTCTCCACAGACCCTCTCTGTAAAACCAAACCCCACTTACCAAAATTAACAAAAGACCACAAATCCCTAGTCCAATTGCCAATCCTATAATCAAACCTGTCCTCTCAGTCTTGTTTGAAGACACTGAAGAAACAGTTGTTGTAGGTTGTGCCAGTTGTGGTAGTTGACTAACAGGAATGAATATAGTGTCTAAAGCCCGTATGCTGTTCCCATTAACATCTACAATGGACTGTGTATCAACACCAAACCTGGAAGCAATTGATGATAAGTTATCAGAAGACTGAAACACATAAGAAATCATGTAAGTGACATTGTTTTGCAACTGGGTTTGATTAGGGCACTTGCAAAAAATTGGGAATATAACACTGACACCTATTGTAAGGTTTGTCGGGATGAGTGTTGGGTTGACAACTTCGACTGACTGATAAGTGGTGAGGTTTTGGAAGTGATTAGTTGAGACCAAGTAAAAGGTGTCATCTTTTTTAATGGTGTATGATATGTTTGCATAAGAGAGACTGGTAGTAGTATTTACAGTGTTGCAAGAACATGTTAAAGGGACTAAGAGTGACTGGTCAGGGATGAGAGGTGAGGATGGAGAGGAGATGTTGCTTGGTTTTGATATCTTCAAACGACTAACTTCA
>CAODLS011322389.1:0-10325 GCA_948243855.1 Flueggea neowawraea | reverse complement strand
TGAACATGTTCTTTTTCATTCTCCTCAGGGGATGCAGATGAAAATCCAAATCGTTGAAAGGGTGAGGAACTCAAAGCTGAATGATGAAACAATGACACCTGAGTTGGAGCAAACTGTAAAAAGACAAGCAGGATGAGACTTCCAATTTAGTGTTCCAGATTAACAAAACAGAGAATACTGGGGTCGAGAAACATCGCAACACTAAAAAATTAGCAAGAATGAGTAGGGACGACACAGACAGCAATTCCAATATAATAATATATCAGATTAGAATCTGTATAAAGGAAAATTCAAAAAGAAAACAGGATAAACATATCATACATCTAATTCAATGATCATTGTCAAACCAGAAATCACTTTTCCCCTTCTGGATAAAATCTTTTGGCCAAACCTTATGAATCTTCTTGATATTGATACAAAAATGATAACTATTATGGAGCATAATAAATTACAGCAAATTAAACGCAATGTTTAACAGCTCCTCAAGGATTCATCATTTCCATCTCCAAATCATTTGCAACCCAAAAAAATAATAATTCTTTTTGGCTTTGAAAAGTTATCCATTTGCAGTATTTCTTTGCCGAGCAAACGTGGCCAGCCAAAACATTCGTATAATAATCAGAAACTCGTTCAAGTTCCTCTTTATGTTACTTTGAAAATAACATTTACATAGTAGCTAATCAATCCAACACAACAACTGGCATACAGAAGCATATCACTTTGTTTTCAAAATCCACAAGTATTTACAAATATTAATAATTTCAAACGCCATAGGCGGAGCAGCATTCGTTTCAATCATCAAAACACCAGACTCAAATAAAACGAACAAAAATCAACAATAATAATCCATAAACCCTAAGGATTCTCTTAAACCCCGATAAACTTTAACTGAGAAAAACATCCAGAAAGATAGAAACTTTATAATTAACAACGAAACACACCTGGTTAGAACCTTCTAGAGAGAAAGATACGAACTGGTTGGAGAGAATCGGCAACTGGTGCTTCCGAGAAGAAGAGAGCAGAGCCATGGAGCGTCTTCCCACGCTCCTGGTGACTCGTTACAATGCCTTCGACATCAACATAGTTAAACTGGTCGGAGAAAACTAGGAATTGAATGACAAATTTTCGGCCGAGAGTGACGAAGGAGGGGAGGTTCGGGAAAATAAGAGGGACAAAAGTGCTTGGAGAGAAAGAAAGGTCTTATTCTTTGGATGCAAGAAAAAAAGGTTTATGTTTTATTTTTGAGAGAGAAATAAGAAGAGTATTTTTTTTTGGCAAAATGTATAGTGGTCTCTAAATTTAGTTATATCTCTCTTCTAAGTTCCTACTTGCTTTAAATTAGTTGTTTGCACCTTGAACTTGCCACCGTTTGTCAAATATAACAGTCATCCAAAAAATTGAATATTTAAAAAGTTTGTGACAAAGTCACAAATTTATAACAGATAATTTAATCTTTATTTTTAATATAAATTAATGATTATATTCAAAATGTTCATGAAATTAAAATCAAATAAAAAAATAAGGTGGTAATTCGTTTTGATTATAAAAGTTTGTAAAATTAAAAAAAATTGATTATAATTCTTCTAAAATGCCTATATTTTATGAGTAATTAAAAAATTTCATTTTCGTGTTGTTTTTTTACTAATTTAGTTGTATTTTTTTAAAATGAATAATCTCATTCTTAATCGCTCGGGTTGTTTACTGTCATTTCTGCTTGAAAAATTATTAATTCGAATGTTTTAAAAGGAGGGTATGAGGAGACAACCAAGAAAATAAAAGGACAATTTTTTTTGCGGTCATTGAAGTTTAGTGTATTCTCTCGACTAGTCCCTGTTGTTTCACAATTAGTCACTTCGCTCTTTAGACTTTAATACTGTTAGATTTTTAACATGCCAACGTCATATTCGCTTATGTGGCGCATACCTTCATTAATATTCAACATTCTAATGACCATTTTACCCTCAATCCAAAATCAAACCTATTTTATTGAAAATCCCTTCCATTTTCTTTGTCATTGACGAAACAGTTCCTAAACGGCGACGCTTCTTCAACGACTCGTCACGCTACACACATCATGCCGAGCGCTGATAGCGGCAACTGCACCACAACCAATCTCCCTCCTCCCAAAAACACCAGCATCATCAAACAAAAAATTCAAAGCAAAAGTCTAACAACCAAATTACAAATCTCAAATTGAAACAGAACTCTAAGAATATCATCACAAGACAAAAGAAAATGAGAGAGAGAGAAACAGAGACATGATACATCATCACCACAAAGCCTAAGGGCATCACTAACGCGGGTTTAAAACTCGCGTGTGATGCCCACATGGTGATGCACTCCCTAATCAGTTTGGTGCGCTTCAAGTTTTTGAAGGGCACCAAATGAGGTGGGGTCCCCTGAAATAGTGGACTCCACCGGTGTAAATTAAGTTTTTTTGTCTTTATTTGATTTTTTTGTTTTATTTTCTTGTTATTCTTTCGTTTTTGCTTCATTATTTGATCGTTTGAAACATTTTTTTCCTGAAATTTTAACTCTATCACCAACGGTCATCAACATCCACTTTTTGAAAGTTTTTGTTAAAAAAAATTATTGAATTTACTACACTATTTTTAACCGTCTTCAATCAGACTTGGTTGAATATATTTGGAGCCATTTTTGGGAGATTCAAGATGGAAATTAGTGTATTTTTATGTTTTTTATTATTTATGTAATTTCTTAAGTTGCGTAATTTATTTTTTAATGCTAATTCTAGTCTATTTATGTAATTTGCTATTATACATAATTTATTTTTATTTGTTTAATTTCAAATCTCTTCCCATTGATGAATTTTTTTAATTTAAATATTTTTTAACTACCATTTTATTTTGTTTTTTAAAATTATTTTTTAAAAAATTCAATTAAATAATTTACTTAATAAATATATTTGTTATTATTTATGTGAAATAAATATTTTTGTGAATAAATATATTTGTTACTATTTATATATTGTAAATAAATTAAATAATGAGTGAAGTGATTACGAATATCATAGTAGAGTATAATGAGAATTTAAGGATTATGGAGATATAGTATAATGAATGAATATTTAGTGGATTGTTGATATGTCAACTTATAAACTCCCGAAAGAGTTATATGCATTAGAGATGTCCTAAGTGATGATTTTATCACATGATGATCTGGACAAAATGATGACGTGGATTGCTTTAGGATCAAAATAATAATCAGGGGCAAAAACAATGTTATTTCAACTTAAAGGATCAACACGTAATTTATCAATTAAGTGATCATTTTTTTTTGGAGAAAAAATAAAATGACAGTAAAGCCAACAACTAATCGGCTGCGGCAGAGACGACGATTGAAGGGAGGAAACGGCTGTGGGAATTGATTGAGGATGACAAAAATCAAATCAGCAACTTTCTAGGAGGTTTCGCCAGTGGCAACTGGCATGCAAGTACGGAAGCTCTTAGTGCTCCATCTGGATTTGCCATCATGTTTACACTTAATTATTTTTACTCCAGTTTCTTCAATCAAATCGCTGGGAATTGTATCCACTTGGTTAAGACTTGTTTAACAACTATAACATTAAAACTCATTTGATAATTATAGTATGTAGCATATTTTTTAAAGAATATAATATATTTTTAAGAGTATAGACATATTTTATATAATTAATTTTATAAAAAAATATTATATATTTATTTTTTTACTATTTACTCATCTTTAATCATTACAAAATCTACTAAATGTGTTATATATTTTATCTTTTCAAACAAATCCTTAATTTGTTTGGAAGAAATGTCAAATATGCTATATATTGCTTAGTTATTAACCGAGCTCTATGAAGTATTTTAACCCGAATAAATTGCAACTTCTTTGCCAATCTTTATAAATGTACGTCAATCTTTCCCACAATTTTCAATTAACTAGAATTAATCTCAAATTTAAAACGGTATCATGTTTTTATAACTCCACACTTGGCAAGAGTAAAGCAGATGTGAGCTGTATATAATTAGTACATGTGAGGGTAAACCATGGGCATATAGCTAGGCAAGCTGGCTGGCTTGCACTTGTCAATGATGAGGGAAGTTCGTATTCATAAGACAAACCTGCATACAGCTAACGTTTGATTAAGAAGTTCTACGGACCAACCGCACCACATGCATGCTGGGATCCGAATTGAGTGATGAAACAATTTCTTTTTCCTTTCTTTTGTTTTTCTTCGATATTAACTTAGTTCAACTTGTATTGAAAAAAGTGCATCATCAAATCACTTAAATGCTAAACCCCACCTAGATACCAAATCATGATCCAGCATCAACACATTTATATTGAAGCTACTCAAATCTTAATTGAAACTATCTTCACACTCCCATGCATATAATATGCTGGCATATATCATATTCATTATATAGTTTTGGGACTATAGAATTGATCTAATATAATTAACATTTTGAAAAAAATTTATGAATAAATCATTTTATTTATTCCCACTAAAAATTAAATTCTTAACCCCTTAATATTGTGGACGACTCTAGTGACAATAATTTACGTTTCCATTGGTAATGAAATTTTTATCTACATTTAACAAATTGTTGAATGATAGTCATCACCGGCCAGCATTATGAGGTGGGTTTTGGAAATATCCCGAATTCGGCTTTGTCAAGGTGAAAATATTCCTAAATTAATGATGGCGCCTAATTCCTGGTTCCAAATTATATAAAGAAATTGCAAAAGAAGATATCGGAAAGAAATTTAATAACTAAGAGCATGTCCAACCACTTCTTATTTCACTCCACAAATAAATGTATTTTAATCAAATTTTGTGTTTAATTTGTATTGAAACTTATATAATACTATTTATTTTACTCTCTTTTGAATATTTTATTGATAAAAACTAATAAAAAGTATATGAAGATGAACAGTAACTCCATATGTATATGCAGTCTCTATTGAGTTAAATAAATTTACATTAAATTTTATTAATAAAATATTAAATTAGAGAATTGAGTAATGAGTGTGAGTAATGGTGCTATTAGAGTAAGTTTAAATTTTAAATTGAGTTAGTTGAATAAAATATAATATTTTGTAAAGAATTATAAGGAGTAGTGTTGAACATGCTCTAATATATGTGTTTGATTTTTATTTTATTTTTTTTGATGAAGTATATGGGTTTGGTTTTGGTAGCTGGATAGAGATAGTGAAAATAAATGGCCAATTAATAAATTTAAATAAAATATGTAATAAAAAAATAAGGATAAACGATTTTTAAAATTTTAACACATTAAAAAAAATAAAGATATAACCACTTGAAATTAATTCAAGTATTGGACATGTGAGTTTAAGGACCAGAATTCGATTCTTAATTTTACAATCTAATTAAATATACACGAACAAGAGTGCATAACTAATTTCTAGTATACCATAATTCACTCTTCGATTGACATAAAGAAACCTTAATTTTCAAGCGAAGAATATGGAGGAAGTGATTGATTAGATTAATAAGGAAATAATAATAAGAGACTGTTTGCCTCTATGTTCTTCGAAGTACTCGAGCCCTACAGTACCTTTGATACTTTGATGTGTCCTTTTAATAAAATAATCAAAGATCCCCTACAACTTTGACAAGACCATATATGATTATGCATTCAGGAAAAACAAACTTAGGAAAATCAAGCCAATGACTCGACAGGCTTAGAAAACATATCAAGTTAATTATGTTAAAGAAAAATTACACATGTGAGAAAATAATTTAGAATAACTGTAGTAGTAGACTTTAAATAGACTTTAAATAATTGTACTTGAAAAACGAATATGCAATACAATGCTTTTTATGCATTTTAATAATTAAAATCAAATCCACCACACGAATATGATGCTTCAGACATTAGCTTCCACCCCACAAAATATTGTCCGTGCATTCTGATAGGAACCCAGAAAAAAAAACATAGTGAAATAATGGAAGATAGGAATTGATTAACTAAAATAGACTGAATAATTTTGATAAAAAACAAGAAGATGAAAGTAGATACATCAAGAAGATAATCATGTTAGGATTTCGAGAGCCTATCCCTCTCCTCGATCGGTAGAAATTTGAGAGTCGACCCTTCTACCAATCCAAAAGACCGATACCAAAACTAGTTCCCAGCTATCGTCTCTAGTCTCCCAATCACTCCTTGTATAGCTCTCAATATGTAACTAAAACATATTCTCGAATAATTTTTTGCAACTAATTCAAATATTCTCACTCACTAATCCTAACATTATTATTTAGATAATTGGGTCCTAGCACTTTCTTTCTTTCTTTTCTTTTTTTTTTTATTTTCGTTATAGAAAACGTGAGGTGTCGGTGGGAAAATGATATATTCATATCCATAAGGAGGCAGTGGTGGTGCTCCTATATTTCATTACATCATTTTTATTTAACTTGTTTAATATATACTAAATAAAATTGAGTTGACTACACAAATACACAAAAAAAAAATGTAACTTTCAGAAATGCGATAACATTTCAAAAATAGCAACACAAAATAATATATTCACAAATACCACAGTTTGACCGCACATTAACTACACTATTTTGACCAGTGAAAGCGAGTATAATCTAAGAACAACACGAGTACAAATTAGTACAACAACAAAATGAGAACAAATGCCAGTAAAAATGAGTACAAGTCAAAACAAAAACAAAATTTTAAAAAATTTAATTATTTATTTATTACTCAGTAAAATTATGAGTATAAAATGAGTACATCACAAAAAAAATGCTTACATAATGAATACGGGATATTTAAGACTTGTTGATTACACCATGCTTACATAAAAATGAGTACAAAATGAGAATAAAATGAGTACAGAGGATGAACAAAATAAGTAAAATCCAAAAATATTAGGGACTGGAAGCTTTATATTTTCTTTATCATTCGATAAAATTATGAGTACAAAATGAGTAGGCACTGCTTCCATCTCCACTTGAAGGTCATGAATAAGGTATCTCTACTAGTTGCGTTGTGGCTCAAATTAGTAATAAAAATGAGTACAAAAATAAAGGGTTGTTAACTATTTTTTTTTTTAAACAACTATCTCCTTCATGGCAACGGTAGCTAGGATTTTGAAATCCTAATCGTCGCCCTTCCAGCACCGAATGAAGAAGCAAACAATGCTCAGAAACAAAGAGAAGAAGAGAAGAAGGAGAAGAAGAGAAGAGAAGAGAAGAGAAGAAGAGGACAAAAGTGGACAAGGCATCGAAAGAGGCGGAAGAGGAGGAGGAGAAGCCGACAAGGCGCCAAGCAGAAGGAGAGGAGGCAGTGTGCAGGGTTGAGGGAGGAGAGAGAGTGTGGAGAGAGAAAGCGAGAGGGAGAGAGAGAGCATAGAGAGAGAAAGTGTGTCATAGAGTGAGGAGAGAGAAACTAACAATTAGAAGGTTATATATTGTGTCATTTGTGAAATGTTAATGAAAATGTTCCAAAATAGAATATATAATCCTCTTGGCATGCTTTTGTGAAACAATAATGACAAAATCATATGGGGTGTAATTTCCTCAATAAAATTCTATTTTTCATTTATAACTTGTTAAAAATTACTTAATTAACTCATTATTACGATTTTTATGCGATTCAAATTATGGACTTTGAGATTGACAATGTACACAAATACTTCTAATGCAAATATTGGTTTCTGTTCACCACTTTTCGCCGAACTTTGGGGCATTAGGAAAGGTCTTGAATGGGCGTGGCAGAGGGGTTTTCGAGATGTGATCCTTGAAACTGATTCTACGTTGGCTTGTGGCATAGCTAACCATCCTAATAGTTGGTCGGGTAATCAACAATATTTGGTCTGGTCTATATAATCTCTAATCTCTCACTCAAAGGAATTGGAGACTTCAAATCACACACATTGGCAAAGAAGCTAATAATGCAGCTCATCGATCGCGAGGAAAGGGCTAGGACTTGTTTTTGGTTTTCATGAGTTTAATTATATTCTTTGTAATCAGCAAAAGATCTTGTACTCTGACATTAGGGGCATCTCCCCTCCGTTTATTCATATTAATAATAACATTCTTTCTATCGGGTACTTGTCAGGCCAGTCTAACAAAGTTGACAATGTTAAATGCTACTGGCAAGCGGACAACGTTGAATGCTCCTAACGAACTGGGTCATCTAACGGAGTTGACTTTGCTAATAAGCAGGAACATTTCATTAAAAAAAGTGACAATTCACAATTCAGCATTAATTCATTTTTTCTATTATTTTACTCTCACACCTTAGAACAGATTTTATCACCAATGAATTATTAGTATTCATTCAGTTAAGGGACTCCTGTTGTTGTTGTCAACAATAAGAGAAGTACATAAGAACAGCCACTCACTGATGAAGAGAGCACATGGCTACAGAGAAAATTTGACCCCCTTTTTAAAAATCAAAACCCACTTGCTTCCAAACTTGTAGGCAGAAAGTAGGCCAGGCCCCCATGGAAGAGTACTAACCACCACACTCTCTAAAAATAAAGTGGTGAATCAACTTTCAAAGGACATTCACTGAAGCCATGGAAAAATATCAATATGGGAAAAGAAACCTTGGTTGGGAACTCAACTACTGTGGCTATGAAGCCAACATGTTGTATACACCGACACCCATAAAGAAAATTCTTCCATAAATTTAGTATATAATCCCACTCATATATCAAATAAATCAAAAAATAACATATAAATAACTGAACTCACTCTGAAAACATGTTCCAAAGAAAATTATCATTTCTGATTCGTTTGGTACATGAGTAGAACCATACACCAAGTCTACGTAAAAATTTTCTTAAAATAAATAAGAAAAATTCACCCCATTCAAAGTTAAAACTTTCACTCCTCTCTCAAACATGACATCCTCGTTTTCAACCCCTCAAAATGCTTCCCTTCATACCTAAACTCTCCTCCTAATCCACCCATACAGAGTGTAATGGGAAAATACAAGATATAAAAAGGGAAAAAAACATGAACTGCAACAATAGATATCGGCGACAGTCTATTTTAACGCTTTAGAAATTTTTTTCTTTGACAACGCCATCAATTCCATGACAGTAAATAGAAAAATTAAAAGGGGACATGTAACTCTTGGCTATGAAAATTCAAGATGACGAAACTGACGTGTGATAACCAGCGACTCATGTACGGCATAAGCAATTAAGGCGACAGGTTCAATTTAGAGCTTGCAAAGAAATTCGGACACAGACCACAGTACTCATACCATTCAAAATTTCACTTTAAGAATGCCTCACAAAGCTCATTTCTAAGAACAAATTGATATTCTCACTTCAAAAGTTTCTACAAAATAAAATCATCACCTACGTGTTCAAAAGTATGTCAATCACCTACACTGAGAGAGAAGAATTTGCACATGAGAACCATTGTCATAATAGTAGAGAAAATATCCGTCAATATATTTTTTTTATGTGAAGTGCTAACAATTAATGCCATCGACAATGGTAATGAAATGGGGAATTCTGTTGTGTAATCTAATCTCGTCCTGGAGGCAAGAGACAAAACCTAATGAACATACTTCTTATAATAACTACTGAAGGATTGTAAGATCTGTGAACATTTCAAAGATTATCATTTACCATAATAAATGCCAGAAAGGCAGGAACTGGATCAAGAGAAAACAAACATCATCATCGACCATAATATGGAGGCTGACCTGGAGGCAAAGCACCACCAGGGGGGATGTTCGGGGGAATGCCTGGCTGACTCATTGCCATTGGGCTACCTTGTGGAAGAGGGGAGGAACCAGCAGGCATTGCTGCAGTTGCATATGCAGGGACTGGAGGGGCAGGATAAGTTTGGCCAGCAAATGATCCAGGAACAGTTCCATAGGCCGGTGCTCCTGCTTGCATAGATGAGTCCCAACCAGGAACCTGTCCAGCTAGCACTTGAGCTGCCACTTGTCCTGGTGGAACTGGACCTGCCATAGCCGCAGCAGTGGCGTAGGTGCTACCAGGGTATATTGAAGCAGCCTGAGTGTTCTGCCAAACTGGGGGAGCAGCTGAAAGGCCAGGAACTTGTGCTGTAGCATGCAAGCTTAAATCTGGAATGGTGTAATCTCTGCTTTTGTCACTGAAAGCCTGCAAAAAATAAAAAAAGAAAAATTATTTTTACCAAGCAGACTTGCAAATAAATGTGGGAAGAAAAAATAATGTATGGCAAAGCAAGTGTCAAGAAGCATACATTTCATGGACCAAATCTTTTTCCCATCATGAAGGGACGCACTTTTTCCTCTAACAGCATCTTTTTATTTTTTCATAATTGTTTTTCCAATTTCTTTCTCATATACATT
>CAODLS011322284.1:0-18006 GCA_948243855.1 Flueggea neowawraea | reverse complement strand
AAAAAAGCTAAATTTGTTTTGTACTCGATTTGGTCTCGTTTGTACTTGAATAATAAAGAAAAATTTAAATTTTGATGTAGTCGAATAATAAAGGAAACATTAAATTTTCAGTTTGTTCTCATTGTGTTTGTACTCGTGTTGTACTCCACATATACTCGGTTATATTAGTCAAAAGAGTTTCATTTTTGTTGTGCCTCTAGTTGTACTCGTGTTGTTCTCCACATGTACTGATTATACTAGTTAAAAAAGTTTTATTTTCGTTGTTACTCTAGTTGTACTAGTGTTGTACTCCACATGTACTCGATTATATTAGTCAAAAGAGTTTCATTTTTGTTGTGACCCTAGTTATACTCGTGTTGTTCTCCACATGTACTAGATTATACTAGTTAAAAGAGTTTTATTTTTGTTGTTACTCTAGTTATACTCGTGATGTTCTCTCATTGTACTCGGTTTGTATTCGAGTTGTTCTCCACATGTACTTATTTTTTCTGGTCAAAAGATCATTCATTAACTCTAGTCAGTACTTGAGTTGTACTCGGGTTGTAGTCGTTCGCACTGACTTGAAGAGAGTGGTTAAAGCGTGGTCAACTTTCTGACGTGTTGTCAATACGCAGTCAAACTGTTGTATTTTTGAATATTTTATTCCGTGTTTTCATTTTTAGTAAGTTTGTCAATTAGAGTTGTATTATAGAAATCATTTTTTGTTTTGTTGCCCATTTTTATACATCACCATAAGTTCTATTTACAATGATTTTCTTAGATATCCTCTGATTATGTACATGAACAAACACTAAAATTTCGATAGACGAGATAATAAATAATTTTTACTTAATGTTAGACCGGAAAAACAAGTGTAAATTAGAGTAAACTTCATTTGTTTTTTTTTTTTACATTTATTAAGCTAATTTAGCTGCAGTTTCTTACTTTTGTAAAGTTGTTTTTATTTTATTTTATAAGTATATAATTTTTTTGAAACAATATTTTATAAGTATATTTAAGGTAATCTTATTCTTGAACTCCAAACAATTTTAATACGATTGATTAATCACGAAAGTTAGATCTTTTATCTGTAGATATCGCGAGGTGTCTAATTCTTAATCTCATTAATGTGATCAATTAATCTAAATAATTGGGGATTAATTTAGGCCAGTAGCCAGGAACTTAATTAAGTGCTTAGATGTTGATTCGATCCTTCATGTTTTGTATGTATTTGACAATATCATTTAATACTGTTTGCACCAAAATAAAAAAAGATCTAGAAGGAAAAAAATATTTTTCATTAATATCTTTGATTAGAGACTGATAAAAACAATTAAACATCGTAGATGATGTCATTTACTCCCATCGAAGGGATCGATTTTTCCATTAATTAGTGTCGGAGATGATTTTGTATCAATGAGTTACATGGTTATCGGTAATAATTTGTTTTAGCAAGAAATTAATTGTAATGCTATTCTTATCTTTTATATCTAAACCATCACTTCATTCAATTTGGTGACATCAAATTAAATATAATAATATTATTACTCATTGAAACTCGCATTCATACCATCAAGACACAAATGTACAATGAAAAAAATACAAAGGCAGCTCTGGACCATAAATTTGTTTATTAAATCATTTAATATTCAGGTATTTCTGTTCTCTGACTGATTTGAATTTCGATAAATTTGGCCTATATACACAAGGACGTAGAAAAGCAAACTCCAAACAAAAATTCAACACAAAAACACAAGAACAAAAATAAAGAGAAGGAAGAAATGGGTTCTGAATCTACTCCAGATCTTAAGCTTCCAGTAATTGATTTCTCTGTGCCTGAATAAAACCAGGCAACAGTGAGTGGGACTCACTGGAACTGAAGGTTCGTAAAGCCCTCAAATTCTCTCAAGAACTTAAAAATGGAACTGTAAGTGCATTAAAAGAGCTTTCGATCTTCCATTGCAGACCAAAATGAGCAATGTTTCTGAGAAACCATATCATTGACCAGCCTACCATTCCTGAAAAGGTCGATAGTATTACCACCGTTTTGTGCCCTGAAGGAAACCCAAGTTTCAGATTTTCAATTTAATCTTTGCACAACCTAGCTAGGCTTCACATTTTTTTCTCTCTGTCGTTGTACTGCACTTAAATTTGGATTGGCTATTGTCTTCTTAAACCATTTTTTTTTCTCTTTTAAAAGGTAGAGATTGGTTCTAATTTAATCTAAAAGTATAAAAGATATAACACATTAAAGAATAGCCAAACTATTTTTATATACGTGCAATACAACCATTTTTTTTATTAATTTTATATCTATTAAATTAGATTAAATTAAATTAAAATTAATCTATACCTTTTCAAGCATATAAAGATGACTAGCCTAAAAAGGCCATCACCATCCGTTAAATAAGCATATCTTTTTTTTTATATATATATAAAAGAGGAGCTCCATTAACTTATTCGCATGTAAAAGTTATGATGCTTTGAAGTTGATTATTGATATTGTTGTAAAAAGTGGTCCGTTCATGACGGGTGAACCGAATTCGGTCGATCAAGGTATGAACCGAGGCTATGAACCAAGACCAATTGGCAAACCCGATTGAGTTGGAAATGGACCGGGCCTAGGCCCACGAGCCCATTTGAGGGCTTATATAAAGAAGAAGATTTATTCTTCTTCTTCTTCTTCTTCTTCATTCATTCCAACACACACACAAAAAGAGAGGAGAGGGAAATCCTTTCAACAAGGAGAGAGAGGTCGAGGCCTCCTGATCTCGAGTCCCGCATCAATCCGTGTGGCATCTATGCTGCGAAAGAGACGAGCACTCCCGTCGACTTCTCGACCGTGATTTGCTCGCGAGAACGACATAGGATTCTATCATGTTCTGTTGTTGGTTGCTACTGTCTTTCTCTGAAATCGAGGTATGTAACTCAAACCTACTATATTATACTGTTTATTAGTTAAATCGGTAGTCGATTCCTTCATTGGTATCAGAGCCAACACGAATTTTTCTAATATGTTTCGAAAATATTATTGGTTTCCCTCTAGGATGTCTGCTATATTTTTATTGTATTTGACTTTCTATCACGGATGTCGTTTTTATTTCGAGTCTGTCCGAAGTCGTAAACTGAAAGTTGAATTTTGGAAATCCAACAAAACATTTGATATCAGTGACCTCAAAAGCGTTACTTGGCCAAATTTCGTCGAGAAATTCCATTGGGAAGGTCGTCAAATCGATGAAAATCCGATCGAAAAATACTAAGTGAGAAGTTTCTAGATGAATTTTTTCATCTAATCCAATAAGGTGACGTAGCACATTCTTATTGGTTGAACGTGGTGCAATCAGAACACACCACATGGCATCCTTGGTGATTTCTGATTGGTTGAAGGAAACTAGGCGGACCACTCTTATTGCGACAAGTGGCAGCGTGACACGTGAACCACTGAAGACACGACATGTGGCCAAAGAGCCACGCACGACGCCACATGGCACAATGATGTGTCAAACACGTCATCAACTTGGACTAACCAAGGACCACCACGTGGCATTCTCTAGCACGTGTGGCAGCCACTTTAGCACCATGTGGACGACATGTGGTTGACAATGGTCCATTCAATGTGCGACAAGTGTCGTTACGGACACGTGGCGTTGTGCGGCGTCAACACGTAGCAGCATGAAGAGGCTCGAGTTGGTGGCGTGTGTCTTCCATTCGGTACGTGTGTATTTTCGAGCGTGTGTCTTCCATTCGGTGGGTGAACAGTGTCCCGACCACCATTTTTTGTCAAATTTTTGACATAATTAAAATTTGGATTATTCTGAAATTTTTGACTATTTT
The DNA here is from genome assembly GCA_948243855.1 of Flueggea neowawraea. Classification (NCBI taxonomy): domain Eukaryota; kingdom Viridiplantae; phylum Streptophyta; class Magnoliopsida; order Malpighiales; family Phyllanthaceae; genus Flueggea; species Flueggea neowawraea. The sequence continues at coordinate 14,193 of CAODLS011322284.1, read as the reverse complement.
TTGAGTTATAAAACTATTTTTTCTCAATTTTTTAGTGTAAAAAATTGTTAAAAATTTGTGAAAAAGGTGCTTTCTGCCACAAATCATTTTGGAAATTAGTTTTCCAAAATAATTAGTGTAAAGACTTGCAAGTATGGTTCACATTTAGATAATTAGGATAAGCTACTAATTATTTGGGTAATACGCGAGTACATATATACTCGCTTTATTTGTAATTTATTAGAAATAAACAAATGAGATAAAAACCATATTGCATCAAGCAAAGTGAGAATTAAGGAAGAATTTGCACGACTCTCAAAGTGTGTAATTTGGGAAGATGATGGTCACAATGGAAGAATTTAATTGTGCATTAAGTGCACAAAGGTGATGAATGTTCGCTTATTTCATAAAAGATTATGAATTCTCATCACCGGTATTGGTTAGGTCATTGGTCCATATTAGAATTTCATGGCAACATGATCCCCTAAGTGTCATTGAATGCCACTTAGAGATTCTAAATAGTAAAAATGTTTTAAAATTGGTAAGTCCAATATTACACCATGATTGCGAAGAGAGATAGTGAGAAGTGGGAGATTCACTTTATGACCGTATGATTAATAGAATTGTTGATAAGTTGGCACGACCACTTATGAATTATATTTGAACACTTTGGAAAAGGTCCATCGCGTATCCAATTTGGCAGACATAGGCTTAATACTATATTCATGTAGTATTATGATGGGATATTTGTAAGCATTGTTTGTGTATTGATGCAACCCAATGTTAGTGTGTAAATATTGACATTGAGAAAATTATTTGGATTGCATGTTGGTTCAATAAATAATGATGATTCCATTTATTGTTTTGACTTATTATTGTGTTGATTTGTCTTAATTTAATTTGAAATATTTTTTATATGTTGAATATATTTCCCAATTATTGAGTTTGTCTTGATAATTGAAATGACCAATATGGATTCCTCAAGTCACGTGGACTTTAAAAGTGAATCTAAACAGTCATTATTTATTGTCTATGAAATTAAATATAGTATAGTTAATTATTAAGACCGAGATAGTAAATGTGAACCTAGTGTACATTGCGATTCAAAGTTTAATAAGATGCTATACTAGTTTAATTTTTGGTTTGATGGTAAATATATGTGTATTGCTATGAAAATTGGTTATGTGCAATGATGTCTTATTGTTTGTTTTATGTATTTGTGTTACTCACTACTTGAAAAGTTGATTGATGTCAGGCCATGTAAAAATGTATGATTGAGCTATGTTGAGCTTAGGTGGCAACAATAGTAAATCCCATATCATAGAAATATAGCCTGTACTTTAAAAGCAAAAGCTTGTGCCCTATTAAACTTGGTTACGACCAAATTCAATGAGGAGTAGAATAACACTCAATATTTTTGGACTGAAATGTCTGTGAGATATGGAGGTTAGAAAATTACACTACATTCATTTTTATGTTTGTACGAAAGAATGATGTAGTCACTTGGTTATTTCACAAGTATCAAGATGCAATGTATTTTCAAATTGCCTTTAAAGAGTAGTTAGATGGCGTGACACTAATTTTGCTCACTTTCTTTGACCATTGACACTGATACTTGTTTCAAATGTCCTAATCATATGAGTAAAGGCAATATGCCTATATGATTAGAAAGCTAGTGACATGGGTCATGGATTAATCATGCACTAAGTCCAAAATTATTATGCACTTCTTACCTAGAAGTTAGGAGCAAATTGAGGTGCACCTAATATGCTCAAACATGAGATCGTGAGAAATTTGAAAATGTATTATTCTATTGGATGTCAATGTCTTATTCTATTGGATGAATTCCAATACAAAGGTAAGGAAGACGATTTAAGAACCTTAAGTCCTTAAGGAGGGGAGACTAGACAGAATTTTGAGGAAATCCTAGGACATGAATAATGTTGACATTTTGCGAATAAAATGTTAACGACCAAAGGCACATTACATATGAAAAGATGCAATTTTGAGAGTATGTAGCTCAAACTCATACAAGTGAGAAGAGTTGTCTTGTTCAATGTTCTCTATTGAATTTTGTTGTTAGCTGATGATTTATTCAATTTTAAGGACCCTCATAATGAAGATTTGACGTGACTTCATTAGACACCAACTAGTTCTAAAGAGGAACAAGTTGAGCATGCAAGTTACATTTCGAAAGTGGGAGTTTAAGGAATTGGCATGAGCAAGATAATCTTGTTCAAAAGCCAACCATTTTCTTGCAGTAGATTTTTTCATAATCATATTGAAGTTTTCCTTCAATCTATGTTCTAACAATACCAACAATTGTTAGATTGTGTTTAAGTGGTGACTACTTTGACACTAAAAGTGGTTTCTTAGTTAAGGTAATGAACCTAATTGTTAGAAAGTCCTAGTTTCTATTTGTTGCTACTTCACGTGGTTATGAGGGATTATGTGAAGTTAATGCACTCAACTCAACCACATTGGCAAAATCGAGTACATCGATTAGGTCAAGTGGGAGTATTAGGCAATTGTGCAAGTTTAGCTTGGCTAATTGCGAGCATTGCGAAGAGAAAAAACTAGAGAGAAAACCATTTTTGAATTGAACTTAGAGCTAAATACCTATTATTATTAATCCACTTTTGATGTTTGAAATCAAAAAGACTGAGAGAGCAAGGTTAAGACCTACTTATTCATCACTCCTGTATATATGATTGTAAGAGGTAAAATCATATGTATTTGATTTCTCATAAGTAAGAATAGTTAAGTTAGTTCTTACTTCTTGCAAGTCAGGATGAGAATCAAATAAAGTTTTGTAAATCGACTAAAGTTGTGAATGTCTATAAGATGAATTCAAAGCTTTGTGTGATGAAAGGAAAGTGAACATAAGATGTTTGTTCCTATACTCCACGAATAATACGTGTAGCGGAGAGGAGAAATAAAACTCTTCTCAATATGGTAAGAACTGTGATGGCGAAGGCCCCATCGTTCAAAATCCATATACTCTCTAAGTACGCTACTTATACATTTCCTGAGTTGTGGATTGATCGAGCGTATGACCTAAATCACCTAATACCAAGAGATGTATCGCCAATGTCTACGATACCTTGGTTGAAAAGACCAAGAGGTAAAAGGCGTTAGACACCCTGCTGTGTCAAAAAGACACATTCATCATGAGATAATGAGAAATTAACATCATAACTAGTTATAAGAATTCATATTCCTAGGGGAATATATTTCTTAACTGGGATAAACTAAAAAAGATTTCACTTTCTTTGAGACTCAGGTACTAAGACCCTCATGATCATTCCATTTGAGTAAGAGAATTCTTGAGGAGAGTGAGGACAGGTGATGAGGAAGAAATTTGGGTAATGTATATTACATCCTTGGATTTTAAAATCTCAAGAGATCGATCTAAACCAACGATTGTTATCTCTTTCTTTGAAAGAGATGCATCGCAAAGTCTTAGAACGATTCAAGGTTTTAGAATCTCATCGATCCATTGATCTGAGTGATTGTCATTGCTTTCTCTGAGAAGGATGCATCGACTAGATCGTGAAACGATTCAACTTTTATCTCATCTACCTCAATCATGTGTGGATGTTCTTGATCCTGACTTTAGTGGGAGCGATCTTCCTATTTTCTAGTGGGAGTAGAGATTTGATCCTAGTGGGAGTTTCTATATGGAACCTAAACCTAGTGGGAGTAAGAAAACTTAATCCTAGTGGGAGTTCCTATATAAAGCTTACTCAGTGGGAGCTTTTTTCGAAAATGCATAGAACTAAAAGGTATAAAGTCTCATGACGATATTTTTTCGATAAATGAATCGATAGTGATTCTTTTGGTAAAGTCTCATAACGATATTTTTTTGATAAATGAATTGATCGTGATCCTTTTGGTAAAGTCTCAAGATGACATTTTTTCGATAAATGAATCGATCGTGATCCTTTTAGCAACCCCACAAGTCAAGAATGAACCTACAAGTATGTTAAAGGTTCACTCATCCCAGTGAAAATTGTATGGATTAAGCAATGGAAGTGTGAATGATATTTAAGATTGAGACATGTTTGAGAATTGGTTAATCTAGCCAAAGGGCAAGCACCCATTGGAGATAAATGGATATGTAAGTGATAAATCGAGTAAGACATCAATAATCGTTAAAGGGAATTTAGTCAACAATATTTGAAAGTTTATCTTATTGAAAGATTTACCTTCATCAAATAGACTTTGACATTTAAGCTAATCTATATCTCGACCTACATAAATTGGATGTAGAGACTCTTTTCCTCAATAGAGAATTTAGAGTATAAATCTATATAGTTTAATCTAATGGTTTCATTGTCCAATTTTCAATACGGAATTTGGAGTTGAAATTTATAAGGTTTAAACTAATGGTTTCATTGTCTAAGGTTTGACCTTATGCATTTTTTTCGAGAGTGATGGTATATTCATATATGTTATGATAATGCCAAGATGAATCTTGTCATTTTGACCTAGTAACATCACACTTTTAGCTAGAAAAAGTCTAGCATACTTGAATGACTTCAAAGATTGGTTGAGATCCAACTTTGAGATTACTAATATGGGTTGACCTTGGAGTTAAACTCCAAGATATCATTTGAGTAGATTTTTGTACATCTTCAAGTGAGATAGATCAACAAAGTACTTAAATGCTTCAAGATGCAGAAATGCATAACCCATAAGGTAACCCCGCGACTAAGAGCAAGTCTCTTAGCAAGTACATGTGTTCATAAACCTATGTTTAAGGAAGAACGTGCAGGGAATGATCTTCATATGAATGTCATCTAATTGTCTTTTGTAATATAGAGTACATGCGTTGATTTCAAGACCATGTCTTGTAGTACATAGGTTTGTACCTAAGTGTGTACAATACCTATGATTTACTATGTTGTTAAGTTAACTAGCAAATAATGATCCAACATATAGTGAGAATGTTGGAAAGCAGTGAGCAAGATACTTGGATGCTTTAGAGGCATTGCAACGCACTGTGTTATCGCAAGGACATACGATAAAAATGAAACACAGTTTCTAGTTGGATAAGTGATGTGGTTGAGAGGGACGTCCATATCTACTTATGTGTTCTTATTTGGCAGGAAAGTCATTCCATATAATAGTGAGGAACACACATAAGTGTATGACATAAGAAGCTAATATTGTAGCTTCATTAGTTGTAGTGCAATGAGTAGGTTAGCTATATAGTGGAATGATCCATTTAGCACTAACCACCTAAAGAACCTTCGACAATCCTTGGTGACAGTCAACCCGATTGCTTAAGTATTGAGAAGATCTAATATAAGTCTAAGCAAATCGAGACCAAATATCATTTTTGTGGAAGACGTGATTGCACAAAAACAAGCGATTTTGAGTACAAGTTTCACAAGAAGAAGTGAACTTGGAATATAAGTCCATGCGAGACGTGATCATAAGATCTGTTAGTAAAAGCCTATAAGGAATAAGTTTCTTAAGACCCGCATGGCACACGAAGTGCGTAATCCCTTAAAACATGATATTCAATAAGATCATTATGGCCAATACACGAGCGCAAATGTTGATAGTTAACATTTTTAGTAATGTTGAATGTGAAAGCATGTTGGACATAAAAGTAACCAACTCACACAGGTGTTTACCTTAGTTTTCCCAGTTTGTTAGGGGAAGAACTAAGATGAGGCTGGTTTTGAATACATAAGGGAGCGTGTTCATAATCAAAAGGTCATCTTGTATTTTACTGTGATGAGTTCATTGTAAAAGGGGCAAGATAAAGTCGTATGAAAAGAGACGTGCGCTATAGGATAAACTCATATGCGATCATTAAATTGATCATATGCTAAAATTGAATGACTTTTAGAAAATTATGTTTTAAAGCCAGAAGTAATCCTGTTAAGTGTGGATTAAGGTTAGATGGCGAAATTCATCGTAACCGAAGCTTCTCTTTGACGTTGATAGTATAAATAAACATGCGCTCCTCCAAGGGAAGTAAAGAACACCACAATACATGATCATATCATGTGTGCTATATACACGGCCATAGGGATGAAAAAGACAAAAAAAGACGATCTCACTTTTCCTAATGTGAGACCATGCTGTGAACATATGGTTCTCAGTACCACCTACCCTTAAAACCCTTAGCACATTCAAAACACATAGTTAAGTTTTGCTACTTTAGCTTGTTGTTAATGGTCATGGTTGATTCAACCAAGCATGACAAGCTGGACAAATGAACTTGGCTATGTGGATTGTCTGGTGTAAGAAGAAAAGTTCGTTTCTAGATGCATTTGCACTAGTCTTGAAAGTTTGCTAAATTGGTTCTCATGTAGTACGTTACATGATGTGTGAACTTTGAGAAAAGCTTTCGTGAGATCATGAAGTCCGAAGGCAGCGATTGTGTGGTTACGAACTAGGGAAAGACATACGTTTCTAGCAGTTTGTGATGCAATTACATACACTTTGGTAGAATGGAGCTATTATGTGATAGACGTCTTTTAGTAGGATTGCGTTAAGAGTTTTTATATAACCCTAACAGATGTATAGCAAACACGCACTCATCGTATGCTGATCGCGCGGTCTATTTGCCTGTATGATGAAAGGATCGAGCATGTTTACGTGAGTGCTAACCATGTTGCATGATAATGTATGACACAAGGTCATTACCATGATTGGTAGTAGTTCCATCATGATCCATGACGAGTTATGGTTCCGTTATGTGCGAGTGGGAGATGTTGGAAAAAGCGGTCCGCTATGACAAGTGAACCGAACCCGGTCGATCAAGGTGTGAATCGAGACCAATTGGCAAGCCCAATTTAGTTGGGCCCGTAAAACCCATTGGGCCCACAAGGCCCATGAGCCTATTAGGCCCAAAAGCCCATTAAAGGGCTATTATAAATAGAAGAGAGGAGGAAGAAGAAAATGCGATGGAAGAAAATGGGAGGAGAAAAGGAAAGAAAAAAAAATGGAGAGAAAATGTTCTCACTCTCCCTCCCTCAAAAAACATTCTTCTCCTCCTATCCCCACTCACTTTCACGGTCTCTCGAAGCAGAAGGAAGAAGTAAGCCTTTTTCTCTAGTCGATCTCGATCCACGTGGCATCTAGACTGAGAAAGAGATGAGCTCTCCCGTTAGTTACAACCTGAATGTGGTTTACTCGCAAGACCAACATCGAAACCTGGTCCTGCAACTGCTTTCCGCTCCTATGCTTTCACTAGAATCGAGGTAAGTAACTCGAACCACCTATTATACTGTTTATTTGTTAAACCGGTACCTGATTCCTTCAATTCAGTTACGGTAACATGAAAAATCAAACAATAATAGATCCTCAAAGTAAGCTTGTAAAATACTCGAAGGATTTGGTTATAATTTATATTATGTTCAAGTTATGATCACTAATTATGTGCAATAAGATCTTCTATATGAAATAAGCCACAAAAGCATATATGCAGAATTTAGGAAGAATGCAAAAATGGTTTTAATGATGACTCAAATGAAATGCACTTTGCAACCTTCTGCAAATGTTTGAAAAATTCACTTTGCAATACAAACAAGTTTCAAAACATTTTAAATGCACTTCTGAGATTAATAATACAACCACACTACTCACTTACGGAGTCAGCCTACCTGAGATTGTAATGTGTAGTGCCACTCTAATACAGGCTCAACCTAATTAAGTTGGCATTCTGGTGGGTTAGTTAGTTTATTAAAAGAAGACCCAAAGTACAAGGACATTATAGGAGCTATTTGAAAAGCCAATGATACAATGTAAAATTACATAAAACTTTAGGGAAGCTAAAGTAATTGCAGGATCAACCTAGTTAAGTTGGTATTATAGTGGGATAGTTAGTTCATTAAAAGAAGACCCAAAGTACAAGGACATTATAGAAGCTGTTTGAAAAGCCAATGACACAATGTAAAATTACGTAAAACTTTAGGAAGCTAAAGTAATTGCAATTTTTTTTGAATAAAAAGTTTTCGGTGATTATGTATGCAGTGCTCGTTCGGTTTGCTCGAGGGCTAGTCCAAGTTCAGCTTACTATATTATATATACAGCACTTACCAACCATAGTTAAAATTTATCAGTCAAAATTTTTAGAATATCCGATTAAAAAAATCATGTTATTGTGGTGACACTTCGATGTCGGCCACCTATTTGCTTAAGTTCAAAAAAAAACACACTCACACAGACTCTCTCTTCACTACTCTAGAAGCCTACCCTAAGCTCTGAAGGTGAAAAAAACAGGAGAGAGAGAGAGAGAGAGACTCCTCTAACGTGAGTGAAGCTCCCAAGTTGGGATCCGTTTGCTCTTCAATTTCGGCATCTAAGTTTCTGATTGTCAAGGTCCAGTGCGAATATCAGATTCGAATTCTGGTACGTCATTGGCATGAGTTAATAAGTATGACTGTGATGGGTTTCAGTAAAAATGCATTGCTGCTTTCCAGATGCGTGTGATATTGTTTTTATTTTTCGCTTTCTTAGTGTGGGGTATGACTTCTTTTGTACTCTCTTTTTTGTTATTTTTACTTTTTTTTTAGTGAATTGTTTTGAGAATTTTTAATTTGTTGGTTATTTAGCACCGGCAATCTGAACTGGGAAGTAGGAATCGTTGTGTGTATGGAAAAAATTTGAAGTTTTTTTTTGGCTTTTAATAATTGAGCTTATTATGAGCGAAAGTTTATGAATTGGGTCGTGTTTTAGTGAATGCTATTATTCTTTGATTTGGTTGCCACTGGACTAACTTAACTTAAACTAGAATGCTTTATTTGCTTGGAGGTTTGTCCCAGTGCTTGTTTGAGTAAAAGGTGAAAATTTTATGTTTATTTGGAATTTAAGTCCTTTGCATACATAATCGGTTGGGTATGCTTCTGTATATGTGTAATTTTCACTGTTGCTATTGTTTTATAGAGAAATTTGTTTAACTGATGTTGTAGATATGTGCCGCATTTAGGACGATTGTTGTTTATTGTCTCTGTAATGCTTGTGTGAATAAAAGAGGGGTTGGATGGAAAGGGGAGGGGGATATGCCTTCTGATGATTTATCTTTTAGGTGATTTGGTCTATGTCCAAGTAATCATTGTACACTTCTTTATTTCCTAATTAAGGATCATTCTAGAACTTGTCATTGATCAACAAAACATATTGATTAATATTATCTGTTGTAGTAGTATTGATTTTTTTTGGTGAGTTTCTTTTTTGTTGTTTTTACATGAACTTTCCTTCTTTTGTTGTGATGACGATTCTCACTTTCTTGCAGGAATCTTTAACCTCCTTCCTAGATGCCATATTATGACATCAACAGCAAGATAACCATGTTTTTGCAAGGGATGCATTCTGGAACTTGGCACGTCAGATGATCTAATTTAGCTACATTTTGCTTCAACAACACTGTTATGGCCATCTTTCCAATAAGATGCATGGGATCTTGGCTTCTTTATGTTCTACTGCTTTATTTGCTCTTGAGAAAAAGCAGAGCTATTACCCCTGATGGTATGCTGATATGTGAGCTTTTCTCTCGCTTTTTTTTTTCCCTGTATTAACAATTAAACTGTGGCGTCATGGTAAAGCTGCAACGAGTTTGACGTATATTAAAATCAAACCATCTTAATAACCTAGGATGTAGTGTTGGGTGCATATGTAATGATAGATGGTTATGGTTGACCATAAATAATTTATCTATTGTATTATCCATGTCAGAATGTTCATTTTGCAATGTTGTTTCCAGTTTTCTTATTTTATTATGTTTGCTTGTATAAACTCAAAAGATGATAGAAATCATTTTTCTAATGCACCATCATGGGCCATGGATTTATACCTCTTACCGACAGGATAAGTTTTCTCTTAGTGAAGTCTGTGTTTGCTAAACTGATTGTTTTTAGGAGAAATCAGAGTTTAGTAGTTTTTCATGCATCATTGTTGAGGTCTTCTAAGAGATTTTGGCATGTTGGTTTTTACAATATAAATGGGGACTTGTTTTATAACCACAATGCAAATTTCCTTTGGTATTTCAAAGGTGAGGCGCTTCTAAGCTTCAAGAGTGCAATTCTTTGTTCTGATGGTATCCTTCCCTTGTGGAGACCAGAAGATCCTGACCCTTGTAATTGGAAAGGTGTGACATGCGATCAGAAGACCAAGAGAGTAATTTATTTGTAAGTTACTTGTGTAGCTGTGGTTTATTTTGTTTTCATAATTGCCTTGCTTGTCGGAAATATAAAATTAGCTTGTCATAGTTGCTTTCAATAAAAAAGAAGATGCATGCTTGTCTAAAACTAAAAGTGATGATTTGTGGTAGTCTTTTATTATTCGTGTAGTTTGATCCCAAAATCAGAATTTGCCTTTGTGAAATGGTATTCATTGGCATCTTGTGTATTACTTTTTTCTGACCATATTATCATTGTCACTTTATATTTCAGGAGTTTGAAGAATCACAAACTGAGCGGATCCATATCACCTGCCCTTGGAAAGCTAGAACACTTGAGAGTTTTGTATGCCCTTTATTCTTGGTTGTCGGTATTTTTTGTACTGCCATCTATATCTGATATTCTTTTAACTATTTCATGTCTTGTAGGGCCTTATACGACAACAATTTTTATGGAAACATTCCGTCGGAATTGGGAAATTGCACAGAGTTGCAGGGGATGTAAGTATCTATAGTGACAAAAATTGGCTATATCGAGTAATTATTATGTTGCATCAGCTATAACTAAGCATCTCTGTTCATTAATTTGGCAATGCATTAGAATGCTGTGCTATCTGCTACTGAAGTTTGTATATATGTTAGCACTAGCTTCTTTTTTCCCAAAAAATTGGATTTCTATGTGCTAATTTTACAGCATTCTGATTATCCTTCCTAATTTAGTATTAGTGGCTTGATCAATAATAGAATTTTGGCATCCAATTTGCAATAAGTTGAAGCAATCTAGTGATAATTTTGTTGTCATTTTCTTTATTTTTGTATTCTCTATATTATGTTCGGACCTTTGGTTGTCTTTCAGCATGAAACTTTCAAACTCATCATGGGTTGTTGGAATAAGCACATAATTTGTGATGTTTAGATTTGCAGTCTTTGTGTTTTGTTAGTTGTTATGCTAGCAATGTTTCTATATAATCTCTATTTCTTTACAGCTGGTTTCTTTTGCTGTTAAGTGAAATACAATTGAAGTTTGCACCAAAAAGGACAACTTGTGGACACCATAGAATATAGTTCATATAATATAATAACATATTAATTACCTCTTCTAAAGTTTCGATATGTAAAAGCGGACAACACTTCTGATAGATATCTGTGTTTTCGTGTATTAGAAAATAAATAAAAAATGAACTAAATGAATTCAAGTTCAGTCCAATTCTTTACTCTGTTTCATTGTTTTTTGAGATCAAAAGTAACTGGGATTAATTGTGACTGTTGCTGCATACAAATAATTACTTTTCTATATAGATAGTTACCTTGTTTTCTAGTTGCAGTTTCTTGTTACTTGTGGATTCTTCCAATTCTGATGAAAACGACTGGCAGACAGTAACCTTTTGGTAGCTTATGTTCATCAAATTCAGAGAATCTACAGTAAACTGGAAATTCCTGCTAAAATAAAAGCCACACGCAAGGCAGCATGAAATGCAAAAAGGAGAACTCATATGATTGTAACTACTTAATATAGACACTAGATACTTCAACCATTTTGTCATAAACGTGTGCCTACAAAATTCAAGGGTTCATCTGAATTTGATTTGTGGACTGTTGACAACTTATATTAAGTTTTTTGAATCATAAATAGCCCGATTATAAATAACTGCTCACTCGCTTGAGATTTATCAACTTTTGCATGTGATTGAATTAAAGTGAGGTGTTTGGGGAGATTTTGGATTTGTGGTATTGCATCGAGCATTTAGCTTTTGTATATTTAGGACTTGGTGAAGAAAAATTTGAAAGTGCTCAAAACAATTGAAGTTTAAAAAATTGTTGAGTTTCTGTGATGATTGAATTAGAGCCAGATGAGCTTGTATGTGTATTTCTTTATTTCTTATATATGAACTGCCATCCATGGTATGTGATCTCTGTAATCAATTGTTTGTAAGAAATGTTTTATGAATATGTTTAAGAAAAAGCGCTGTTGTTTTTATCAATCGTGAAAATTCTAAAATTGGTGCTTTACATGTAAGAATTTCTGGTTTATAAGATCCTTTTCAAGGTCGATCTTGATGTTTAAAAATATTTTTAACTACTTGAATATGTTGACTTCTTTATCAGACATCTTATGAATATGTAGGAGTTTCATCAGATACTGGCTTTAATGGTAGTTGCAGTTGTCAACGTAGTAGGTGTCTCTTTTTTTTATTTGACTAGTGACATAGTAGTTGTCTAGTTAATTATCTTGCAGACATGAACATTTTACTAAAAGAAGTTTAAGTGTTCTTCTTTTTTCTGTTACAGATACTTGCAGGGAAACTACTTGAGTGGTGTAATTCCTAATGAATTGGGAAACCTGTCTGAGCTTGAGTATCTGTGAGTTGCATTTGTCTCTATAAATTTAATTCATTTTATTACAGTTGATGGCCTGCTAAACAGAAAAATCTGAGCTTGAATATTCAGTTTATTGTTGTTCCTGGAAATTTTTATCTTTTTTAGATCAGTCAAACATAATGATTATAGTAACTAATCCTTTGTTTATGTGATTTCAAAGACTACCATTGGTTTTGAATGAATTCTTCTAATTTGTTAAGGGATAGGTTAGGATGATTTTCAACATGTCATGATTGTATAGCATAATCAATATTGTTTAGTTGTTGATATGCAAGCGCTAATATGATGATAGTTGATAAAGCTCCATAGATAGCATTACATATTTCCTCGATTTTCAAAATAATAGATTAAAAGTCGAAAGAAAAAATTGGGATGGGATTCTATATAAATTCCTCATGAAATTGGACATGGAAGTTTCCTCTCATCTGGCTCAAGTAGTTACAATTAATACAGATAAAGAAAAAAAATTCACTCTAAAACATGGAACTATTGATGAAAATGAATTTGAGGATGGTTGTTCATTGAGTTATTGTGTATGATGAAGCTTCATATAGAAATGGATGTGAAGATGCTGATTACTGGTGTTGTATAATGCGGATCTTAATTTTAGTTCATATGAGCTGCAGCTATTGCACATTCTCGATAGGTAGGAGTAGGTCTCTATGCCTTATTACATGGTCTCACTGATGAAGCTTACTGGTCTTGTTTCTACCTACTTTACAGGGATATATCAAGCAACTCTCTTAGTGGGTCTATCCCCCCTTCTCTTGGAAAGTTAAAAAAACTCATTACATTGTGAGTAGTTCTATTCGAGTTCATCTAAATTTTGAGAAATGGCATTGTCATTAAATTGCAGTTGAATTAATTATGTCAATCTGATTCGGTTGGTGCAATTTTGTTGTAATCTTGAAGCAATGTGTCAAACAATTTTCTCACTGGCCCAATACCTTTTGATGGCATGCTTATCAACTTTGCAGAAAGCTCGTAAGTGCCCACTTGCCTTTATCTGTCAAGTTCTACAGTTTTTTTTATTGTTTAGTGGTGATGCAGGAACACACAATGAGGGTTCTCAAAGATATTGTGCTTTCCATTTTTAAGAGCCACTTAAGACCCGATGGCTGATGATCTTGTACTAATGCATTTAAGTGACTTTTAGGTTCATGGGAAATCGTGACTTGTGTGGCAAGGAGATTAATGTGACCTGCAAGGATGACATTGGGGGACATTCACCTGACTCGGAAAATCCCTCATCTGGTACAGCCGCATTAGGGGGAAACTAATTACTGATTGTTTATTGTTAAGAACTTGTCAGTTGCAATGCCTTCAGTTTGTGAGTTAAACAATATGAAAGATTGCTGAAATTTTGCTTTAATAGTAATTATATTGTGACATTAGCTAAAATATTGACTTGATTAGTATTGTGCTAAAAGAGCCACATTGGAACGCCATTAAGTTGAAGATAAAGAATTCTGAAGCTCTTAATCTATGTTGGTGGCTTACATTGATTAATGTTTTTCATTTGTAGCCCAAAATCAGGGTGGGAAAAAGAAATATTCTGGACGGCTACTTATTAGTGCTTCAGCAACAATTGGGGCTCTACTTCTCGTGGCACTTATGTGTTTTTGGGGTTGCTTTCTCTATAAAAAGTTCGGTAAAAATGAGAGTAGCACCATTGCAATGGATGTCAGTGGAGGTAT